>CAIGRN010159875.1:3879-40572 GCA_903798345.1 Fraxinus anomala | reverse complement strand
CATTCTTCTATGACTATAAGGCATAAGAAAATGTAACTTTTAAACTAAGTTACCCCAACAATTCCTTAATTAGGAATACATATGCAATCTAGTAAAGTTGCATCCATGAGTTTTGAACTTTCTCATATAAGTTCACAAATATTAATGTTAATCCCCACATTTTGGGTTATACTTGAACTTAGAGTTCATTAACTCTTTCATAGTTCAATTCATTAACAAATAGATAATGTCCATATCAAATGCTTCGTGAAAGTTTAAGTGCTTTCAAAAATAGTGATCGTCATTCCACAATATATTTCAATTGCACATAATGTACTGCAAATCAACTACATTTAATTTGATCACAATTTGGTCAAGATCATCATATAGATCAACAATGATTTTTCAAGCATAAACCAACTTAATTGGTTTCACGCATTGTAATATAGTACAATAAAGAGTGCTAAGCATCTTAATTCACAAGAATTGCAATTTCTCAAAACATGTGTAATTTATCAATCTTTTGATATTTCATAAAATGGTATTATGTCATGTCAAATTATGGGCATCAAGTCACCCTATACTCTTATGTAAATATAATTTTGCATAAATCATCTCATTTAATTTTATCAAATTAATTGAGGCTATCATCAAAGTTAACATTTGGTAAACCCATTGTCGCCAAAATCGATTTTGAAAATACATTTAGACAATGAATAGGCTTCACTTTATAATTGCCTTAAAAACACAAATGTACTTTCAATTCCAAGTCCTCAATCAACAAGCAAAACATAAAATCATTGTTTCATGAAAAGCCATGCTTGATTTTCAAAAGAACACAACGTATACCAGTTTAAAGTTTATTTAATACAACTTATATAAATTATTTAATCAGAATGAATGGTATCTCCAACCAAATCATCATGCACTAAATAAACGGAAGCCAATGCATGTACCAACTGATATACATGTTATTTGATAAAGGAAAATATATTACACACATGGTTGTTGCACAAAATTCATATTGAAACTCATATGACTTCCTTTTCAAAGTCTCGTACTTTCAACTATATTATATACATTTGCATGTACCGGTTAATAAAAATGAATTATGAACAAATGAAAATAAATTCATTATTCTAAACATGCAATTATAGTCCATAAAACTATGGAATAAAATCCACGTATGTACCACAATACACATATTCCAATAGTTTTCGAAAATGTTGATCTCTTAGAATAATGATCCATAAGTAAGAAATTCTATGTATTCTTGATGATCATGAAACCCCCACTTAATGTCACCAGATATTACTGCCTTGTGAAACCATGCTAAATAAATGATCATGGAAACGAACATGTATTATGCACAAATTTTATCAACATATTTAAAGTCACAAAGCTATATTAAATACCCTTATTTGCAATTTATAAAAGTACACTTAAATTGCCGTACAATAATTCAAGAGTATTCTTTCATATCAAAAACTACCATGAATAACTTTCTTCAAATTAAGTGAAAACAAAAAGATCTTTCACTAAAGCATGTATCCTTAAGTCATTTCATATCATTAATGTACAATGTAATAAGCATTTACATAGATCAAACGTGCACAAAACTTCAATATAGATATGCACAATCGTTTGCTTGTCCACAAAGCAATATGAAATGAATTCAAACATAAATGAATGATTCCATGTTATAGAATCACTATCTATTATGTGCATTTAATCACTACAATACACAAATTCATTACTCATGAACATAAATATTATTTTACACCTCATTCAACAAATTGATGAAACATAAATTTTCCTAATTCAAATGTTGCGATAGAACATTTTTACCATATTCATGATACATCAAAAGTATGATTTAAATTTATTCATGTAATATCATGATCCTTATTGCAAATGTAATTTAATATGCACACAAGATCTTCATCAACATATTTTTATCATTTGATTTCATGTATGATCTATAATGCATAGATTCCAATACATAATACTCTATGTACGTATTTCAACTTTAATAGAATATTTTTATGCACACTAAACAAAAATCCATCTTAAGAATGTTGGATATATCATACCGATAATGTGCATATTATATTTATATCAATACGTACCATTTCTACTCATGAAATCGAAATTAGAATTCGACTTACAGAAATAGTTGAGAAGACAAGGTAATAATTTACTGGATTTCATCACTTTATTGAAACCTTGATGATTCCATTCTCCATCGCAAAAATATCGTTTGAGATTGTTGGGAAAATCATCGTTCTTCCACACAAGGGGTTGGAGAAGAAACCAATGAACAAATGATCAAGAACATCAACGAAATCGCTTCCACTTGAATGAGGTTGGAGAAAATCCGGAAACAAATAATCATTAACATCTTCAATTGATTCACCACAAAAAGATTTGAGACAAAATCCACGAACCAAAATCAGGAAATAAATGATCAACAACTTCATAGAAGAATCAAAAGGCTCAAACACGAAGATCGCTGTCCTCAAACGATATTTGCCCAATCTCGAATGAATTTGGTGTTTAAAGGGTTTCTCGGCAAATAGTTTATAGGATTGATCAAGCCTTGTAAGAAAAACACTTAAGCAATTATGTTTTTCTACCAAAACTTTAAGAAGAGAAAGAGGTATTTGAATATGGATGAAAGAATATTGATTCTTTTTGGAATGATTTTATCTCAATATTAGATTTAATAATGTTTCGAAAAAATCACTTTGTATTGTCCTCATGTTATCTATTTATAGATAACTATCAATACCCACGAAATATCGCTAAAAACCATGAAAAGTTTGCAACTTTTCAAAAATAACCACCAAAATTCAAACAAGAATGACAGTCCAACGATCATATATTTCTTCTATGCAACCGCATAGGATTCTTCTATGCATAGGATTCTTCTATGCGGTCGCATAGAAGGAACAGATGTAAGGGCTGAAATCCCTACACGTTCACTTGCGGCCGCATACCTTTTGATCTATGCGGTCGCATAGATCAAGGTTTTGGCTTCCTTTTTCAATTTTCATTCCAACTCCATTTTCATTGGTTTTGAACAAAAATTCCAGCATTTTCTTCCGATTGGGGTTTGATTATTTCATTTCGCACAACTTAACACGAATACTTTCGATCGGTCGAGTTTGTGTGAAATGTATCACTTGAATTTGTTGAGGATTGCATAAAGTGTATTATTTACACTTTATTTAAAGAATTTACATTGTAAATTTTTTTTTTAAAGAGAACGTAACATTTTAGTCTTTAAAGATAACTTTGCATATTTCTAGTACTAATTATATACGTGTAATAGTTTTTGAAATTATGTCCATCTCTTTTCTCAATGTATATACCTTAAATTTGATAAGCTCTATTAATTGATGATTTTAATATTATTATTTTACCTCTATACCACTTGCGACAAGGATAATTAAGTCAAAATAAGAATTTTTGGGACTACATCTTCATAGTAATAAAATTAGTTAGTTTCAACTGAATGACTATTGAGAGGTTTTACAGTATTTTCCATGAAATAAAAACTGGGATTTCATTTTGTGTAGTTCAAACTTCAAAGTACCACAGAAAGGAATCAGACCTTGAGGTAGCCACCAAACCTTGAAAGCAACATAGATAATTTATAATAAATGCATTCAGGAGACTAGACAAGCACTAATACAATAAAGGAAGATTTTATGTTCTTTTTCTTTCTTAATTAATATTGTTCAGTACAATTTAACTTTTTGCCAAAACGACTAATAAAAGCTGAAGTTTGAGACAAGCCAAAAGTTCAGCATTTGAAGCTTAGCATATGCTAAGGTGAGAGATCAAGCAATGGGATAGAGTAAAGAATCCGATCCCTAGAAAGAAAAGATGAAAATAGGTGAAGGGACAAAGTAACCACATCCATCAAGAAATGCAAAACACACAAGAAGAAAGGAATATCGGCTTCATTAATATCATTTTCCTAGCAATAAATTATCGAAATTGTGTATTACATCTCATACACCTGTAATTACAAATGTGGGCAATTGTTAATGGTGCACACTGTTAACAATAGCTGGCATTTGCACATTCAGCAGCAATTTCACTACTTGCACAAAGAATTGTGAAAACGTGATCCATATGACAAAACACAGTCCACCCGACATCTGGACCGCGACGTAAATCAGGTTGGGAGGAGGTTGAAACATTGTAACCCTCGCGTCCGAGACCTGACAATGTGGTAACACAAAGTAAACAGAGCTAAACGCATTCATAGACACAGTCAGACTACAGAACAACCTTTGGTTGACAGCAAACTATCCACAAAACCAATATTCAGTTTCAGTCAAAGCTTGATGAACGGCTCCATCTGCCTTGGAGGTAACCCTCGACCAAGATGTTTTGCTCGGTGCTGCTGCTAGAACCGGAGCCTTCCTCCAAATCAAGCAATGCAAGATTAATAAAAGATTGGAGGTTCGTCCCTGACTGCTCACCATCGACAATATCTACTTCTTCCAAAGCATTGACCTGCTCAGTTGCCCAATCAAGAACTTCCGGATCACCTTGAAGGAGTTTGAGGATCTGTTACAAGTTAGCTCCAACAATTAAAATGCTATCGAGATGACCTATTGATACTATTAAAACTAGGTTAAATTATATGGCTTACAAGGCTAATTTGAGGACGAGATTGAGGTGCACGTCTGATGCAAAGCATTGCAGCCAAGACCATTTTCTCAAATTGATTGTAGTCATAAGCATTAGTGAGGTTAGGATCTAGCAACTGGGAAATTTTCCCATCTTTCATAACACGATTTGCCTGGAAAAAATATCAGCAGTTTAACTTTAAACCAACAAATTGTTGAAGAGAGAAATCCTCAGCAGCACAAACGTCTTGACGACATTTTAATCGAAGCGATGCACAAATCAATCATAAACGAAAATAACATCTTCGAGGAAATGTATAGGTATCTGAAACCACTTGAGATTAATGAGTTCTAAAACCATTCACAAGAGTTTGACGACATAAATATAGATTAATTGTGCAGATTTTCAGTTGTCATGGGAAACAGGTAAAACCAAATGAAAACTTGCGCACATAGAAACAGATACATACCCACATTACCAAGCTTTGTTCATCTTTTGGAAGATCATTATCTATGGGCTTTCTACCAGACAAAAGTTCAAGGAGTACAACACCAAACGCATAAACATCGATATTTTCATTCAATTTGCCATGCATAAAGTATTCCGGAGCCAAGTAGCTGCCACAGGAAAAAAAAAATGTTATCTACTGAATCTAAACGATTTATAACTAAAGAAAGAGCACAAAACTCACCCAAAAGTTCCAGAGACATCAGTGGTATCCATATGATGTGAAGAACTTGAAGCCCAAGTAGCAAGCCCGAAATCTGAAAGCTGCAAAGGCCAATATGGGTGTTAGTACGAGTAATATCTGACAAATACTGAAGTCAATGAAAAGTAAGCAGCACCTGAGGCTCAAAAGCATCTGAAAGAAGGACATTTGAAGATTTCACATCCCTGTGAATGATGGGTTCAACTGCTGCATTATGTATATGGTCCAGTGCCTCAGCAACGCCCAGAGCGACTTTATATCTATCTTCCCAACAAAATGAATTCCCAGTTTTCTTAGGACCTAATTCAGAAAGCGGTTATTCATCAACACCAATTTTAAAACATCATGCAAGTTGATTCCTCTCAAAAGAAGGAAGCAGCATTTCTAATATACCATGGAGATTGTCTTCTAGGCTTCCTCTGGATAAAAGATTATAAACCAAAAGTAGATTGTTCTCCTCAAAACAGATGCCAACCAATGAAATTATATTGCTGTGATGCAAAGATGTGATGATTTCAATTTCAGAAACGAAGTGCTCCAACACATCCTCCGACGGTTTAAGAATTTTCACAGCCAGTTCCTTGCCTTCTGGTAGACAGCCTCTATAAACTCGACTGCTTCCCCCTTTCCCAATCAAATTTTCTGATAATATAGTTAACAGTCAGTGTAGGAAACCCAAAAGGACAGCAATAATTTTATTTTTTTTGCAAAAGACAGCATTCAAGATAGAAAATTACCAGCAGTGAAACTATTCGTTGCTAACAAAAGTTCTTGGTAGCTAAATATTCTGCATGTTGACGAGTACTTCTGCCCAAGAACCTCAAGTTCTCTAGAAATGGTTTTAGAAAAATCAGATACAGAAGTAGTGCCACCCACATACGGTATAATTGCACCCTTTTCTGCGTCCAAATCTGTACAATGAAACTCATCCTTATTTGATGCATTAAAATGTTTTTGATCAGGATAAATAGCGGTCACAGATTGACGGCTTGGTAATTTCAACATCCATTGCATTAAAGATGACTTCTTAGGAGGAGTTTCAGGTACTTTTCCATTGTGGAAAAAGACCCTTCGGAGGAGTGTCCATCCAGACCTTGACTCAGACATTTCCTGAGTCTTGATGGGAACCAACACCATGGAATTGTGCTCATTTTCACAACTAGATGATGACAAAAATCTCTCAGGTGGCAAACTCAGAGGACTTCTTCCCATAATTTTCCTCTGTTTAGATTTTGACTCTGGGCCTGACAAAGCTGTTGCTTCTCTTTGGAACATGATCTTGCCATTATTAACAGAGATAACTGAGATGTTTTTTGGGAGATTCTTTGCACAATACTTCGCGACTGATGTCCTGGATCGAATTGTGTGATGTGCTACAGAAGATCCGACAATTAAACTCGTTGCTCCACATGATTTTGCTTCCTGAGCTAGGACTTTACGAACTGGTGATCCTCTACAGACCTTAAGCTTCAGATCCACCTGATAAATTCATGGGATTTAGCGTGCCTTTCTTTGAAAAACGATGAAAAAGTTGACAAAACAGCTGCAAATGAATTTGTATGCAATCATGCAAGGTATGAAGAAATTAGAGAGAGGAGACGAGTAAAACTCAGATAACAGTTTAGAAATACTTAGACCGTGTAAATAATAATTGATCTAAATTTAGAGATAGAACCCAAGAAATTGGAGAGAAAGGACAACAATAAACTTAGATAACAATTTAGAAAATACTTGGACCTGTGTAAATTATAATTGATGTAGATTTAGTGGTAGAATCGAATTTCATTTCCAACTAAGTAGATATAATAATCATGAGAGAATTTTAAACAGACCTGTTTCAGGTTGCAGAAGCCTTCATAAGCAGCCAGGACTGAATCGAAAGTCTTCACTAGCGAAAGCAAACTCGCTTTACCTTCTTCACACACACAAAAAAAAAAAAAAAAGGAGAAAAGAAAAGAAGAGGAATCAAGAACTAAACAATTAATTAGATCCCAGAAACCAAATATCAAATTTGCACAGTCTACAAATTCCGACTGTGAGTCGCACTATGAGAGCAAAAAAAAAAAAAAAAACCCAGTAGAAGCTCAAATTTCACACAATTTACATAATCCTATTCCTTAACACAATTCAAGCATAGTGCGAGGCCACACAAGCTTTCATCGAGTACACGGCTAACAGTGTAACAAACCAAGCTAGTTTGACTAGAGTCTAGAGATGGCATTTTTTCCCGGAGTGGAAAAACTGTGCGAACGTGTGTGTGTCTTAGTGTGTTTCAGAGTCAGAGAGAAGGATAGATGGATACCGGTGCCAGGATCAAGTATGTGCATAGCAATGACACGATCCCCAGATTGTGCCACTTTCACCAACGCCCACGTCAGCAACTCCCTGCTCCGTGCATCCAACTTCACTCCGACAACCACCACCGCACCACCACCGGCGCCGTCGTCTCCTGTTTTGGTAGTGGTGGTGGTGGCGCTACATTCCCCGACTCCAGTGCGTCCAACCAATCTCATTTCCGTACAAATCAGATGAAGGAAACGACACAATTTGGCGTGAATTTCCCACTCCTCTCTGCTTTCTTGGTGTATCCGTATACGAATGGGTGGTTTTACTCCTTTTCTCTCTCTATAATTGAGAGTAATACGGTTTATTTCACGTTGTGTCGCTCTATGCATCGAAATTCGGAGTAGGGGAATCTTTAATAAGCGGGATAATCATTAGGTGTTACTCGGACTACGGTGCTCCCGTGAACCGCAAATCCTAGCCGTTGCTTTTCTAGGAAACCATTCTATTAAAAACAATGTTTTTTTTCTTTTTAATTAAAATGAATAGATTTGATGATTTTTCAATTGAGTAATGCTATTAGCACCAGTAGTCTTTAATATCGGTCTAAGTGGTATCGTTAGTAGCGTTAAATTACAAATTCAATTAAATAAATCATACAATTTCACTTTTAATTGAATTTATTACATAGCTAATATATTCGAACATCACTGATGTTAAACATCATTATTTTTTTCAATTTTGATGATTTTTTTATTTTTACCTCGTACGATGAATAATCATATGTATGAAGAAAGGAAACAATTCAAACAATTTGCTTAATTGGTAGTAAATAAACAATAATTAGGAGTCAATTGAAGTCGTTTGTTCGATATCATTAATGTATCATAATTAATGATGGATATAATATCAATTTCCCTGTTGAAAATCTTTAAAGATATATTAACAAAAAAAATATAATCATTATCTTTAATTGATTATAATATTTCATGATGTACTTTCTTAAAATTGAAATGAATAGATCAATTCGATATCATTAATTTGGCGAAATTGGAATTATAGTTGAAAAGAATCAACTATTCCCTTTAATGGGAGTCAATAAATTGTAATATTATGGATCAGCGCGTAAATTTATTTTATTTAAAGAATGTGTCGTTGAAAGTGATATAAAAAAAAATAAGATTTAATTTTCAAATCAACTTTATCGAACGTATTATCTGGAGTCTAACTTCGTTATCAACAAAAGCTATGTGAATTCAAAGTTTTATTATCAACGTTATTGAAATGGCAAAAACGTGTGAAGCCGAACACGGCTGGCAATGTGGCTCGCCTAAACATTTTAGTTCATTTTTTGAAAAGAAAACAAAAAATGTTCATGGGTCGTGTGACTATACTTTTGGCTTTAACTTATTAAAAGTTTCCATCCCACCACGATCCTAAGTGTCGATTTTCAAATGTAGACCTCTATTTACATTCACTATCAGAACAATTAACGATTTCTTTTACTAACTTTATGTGTTTAATTCACAAAAGAAGGCGAGTAAGGCATGCGTCGGCTTCAATTAGTATATAGCAAAGTATAATTCATTCAATTTTAACGACTTGTTGAGATAATCAGTTAATACGCTTTCGTTCTTAACGTCGAGAGATGGACGAGTATGGTGTAAGGTTGCATCAGTAATTTAATGTCTTTGATAATTTGATGAAATTAGAGAAAGGAAACAAAAATATATAAGCAATCTGATTCAACTAGTGGTCAAATTTCGATATTGATGTGTTCAAGTGACCATCATCTTATTGGGACATTTTCAGGATAAAAGCTCAAGAATCAATAACATTTAGTCCTTGTTTGATGTGTAAAAATTTTCATGAAAGTTGGAAAATATTTTTTATTTTTCACATTTTTGGCTGTTTGATAGCCAAAATTTTCTAGGTAAAAAATTTTCCAACTTTGCCTCGTTCCAATTTTTCCTTGAATTTGTTTTCATATAGTTTTGGTGGTTTTTGGTTTTCCAGCAATGGAAACAATTTCTATCCCTAATTGTTAAAAAAAAAAAATCCATTTAATAGACAATTTTCATGTAAAACAAAGCCAAACGAACACAAAAAAATTCAAAATTTCAATATTTTTCACGTGAAAAATTATACTAATCAAACACAATTAATTGACAATTCCCATAAAAATAATTCTAGGCAATTCAATTCCCTGGAATTCATTTTCTTTCTATCCAAATTCCACTCTTGCAATTAAACATGCCATTTTCTAATGAATTTTTATTTTATACACATTTAAATAAGTAATATTATATCAAATAACGTGCAATGCAATCACTAGAAAAAAAAAATTTTAACCCCTGTTTGGTGACCTTTTTTTGAAAAAAAAAATTTATTTTGAATAGTGAATTTTTGGAGAATGTGGGGTTTAAAAGTAAGAAAAAATTTTAAATTTATGTATATAATATTTTATTGTGTAAATTTATGGTTGAAAATGAGTGTGTAAAAAAAAAGAATTTTGAAAGAGAGACGAGCACGAGCTCGCTAAAAATCATAAAAAATTATTTATATTTTAATTCGTGATTTATGCTCGAGGACCATTGGAAGGGAATATTTGCAAAGAACAAAGGAAAACTGGAAGTTGAAGAAAGGAAAAGATATATTAGCAAAAAAGGTAAAACAATGGATTGATTATTGATAAAATAGCGTCCCAAAAGGGCTACTACTAATTATACCCACTATTTATGAAGACTCGAGAGTATGGCCCCTTGATCGTGACCAATTTTTAGTTTTTTAATATTATTCTGTACAATCCATTTTGCAAGCTAATCTAAAGGATTTTTTTTTTTAATTCTTTGTGTTACTTTATTCTTTTGGTTTGGTGGATAGGAGACTTGGTCAATTTCAACAAAGTAGAAAGAACGACAGTCGAATCCTTTGAAAGCAGACTCAATATGTGAGGTTATCTCTGGAGTCAATGACAACTTCAGAAACAATAGCTTGTTTCTTGAGGTAACAGAATTATGAGAAATTAATGTCTCGAATAATAAGTTGTCACATAAAATAATGATTACTGTAGTATAGTCGTTGACTATGAATAACAATATTCTAAATTACTTAAATGCAGTGTAACATAATTACTTTAATTGAACGTGTGATCATCTAGATTGGTGCTTCAGTACAATTGATATTAGATATCATCACTCTTTAAATTTGCACAAGAGATTAGAAATAATGATTACTCAACATAACTAGCAAAACTTTTGAATTAAGATGGAACTTTAGATAATGTTTATGTTTTCTTTTGCTACATTTGCTTAATAGCGTCTCGACAGCTTGCATTGGAGATTTTTTTTTTTTAAATATATATATTCATTTTGTTTATGTGGCAATTATTATAACAACTCACGATTAAGTTAGAGACATTCTTAATAAACATTTAAATTTCAAGTCTTGTTGAAGTAATGCTTAGTTATCGTCTGTTAGTAACTTATTTATTCATATGAGAGTTTAATGATACCTAAAATTTTCGTCCAAATAAAATTAATTTTTCAAATTGTATTACTCTACAATAAATCGATAAGTTGACTTTGATTTAAATGTGAAAAGTAATTTCATGCTAAAAATAACACACAACTATATAACAATTTTATTCTTAATTTTAATCATAATGACAAAAACATTATAGTCTCAACACTATTTTTCTATTGCACAATTTTTTGAATAATGCTATTTTGTCAAAAGAATCTGGTCGATGCAGTGACGAAGACATCATGACAGGAGGTAATTGGATGAGAAAACTGATCGTATTTAAAACAGTCCAACGTTACATCCAATGCATGATTGTAGATTTTTTGCTTTGCAAAATTCGAGTGGGCCAAATCCCAAATGGCCAAGCAAATATCTATATCATTCATCTTATTATGTTGATGGAATTTCCCGAGGACAGTAGGTCCCGCCGCACGATATTTGTTTAGGCAGCCCGATTGACGGCGGTCCCGGGTGGCGCATGGCGGTCGGTTTTTAATCTCTTCCCTCCACATGGGTTCCCGCCATACCTCCCTATTTTGTGGTCCATTTGTCATTGGCTCAAGTATGAAGGCTACATGTGAGAGCGATTGTTTCTCTTTGGACGGTATAAAGCCTAAAGGACTCATTTGTGCAGTGTTTGCATGAAAAAAAGAAGTAAATTTCCATAAGAAGATATTATAATTCATATTTTCAAAACTATTTTATTTTATGAAAATCAAAGTAATGACTCAGCACGAACATTATGCAAAATTTTCTTCTTTTTTTTTTTTTCATTTTTTAATCACGGACACTAAAAAGAAAATTTATTTTTTTACATATAAAAATTCGTGTCAAATAAGTTTTCGAAATTAAAAAGCATAACACGCGGCTATGCCTATACCAATCCTCGGATAGTTGTTTTTGGCCACCATCATTTTCTCGCGAAGTGCAATAACTTCAAATGGTTAATTTAGCCACTGTTTTGGTGAGAATTAAAATCAATTTTTTAGTAAATTTTGATAAAAGTTGATGAAAGTTACGTGACTCGTAAAATATGTGATTAAAATTAATTGTTGATTTTGATATAAATTAAAATCTGGATTTTAATTCGGGAAATTACTTGTTAAGAAGAAATTTGCATCAATCCAAAAGCATTTAATAAAAAAAAAAGATTTAATTAATAAACAAAGAATTTCCATTGCACGATGGTGGCATGATCTTAAGACCGCACATGTTCTCCAGCATTGCGTCAAGTGAAAATAAAATTAGGGAACAGCATTTGACCACATCCACGTTACTCTTTGCTACGTCGTTTTGCTTGGCGTCTTCAATTGCACCATGTGCATTGCCAAGTTAACGGCAAACATATTACTTTACATACCTTTGTCCAATGGATTTTTTTTATCTTGTTTAATTGACTGGATAGCTAATTGTGTCCAAATTGATCAAATAATGCAATGGTTACGTTAATATTGTTACATGCCCTTGTTAAGCATTGCTAATAGAAGAAGAATGTTTGAGTGATCAAAGTCGAATTCTGCAAGTTTCATTTAATGTGTTACGTTTATAGGTGAATATGTTCTATTAATGGTTCAAAATGATTCTTTTAATCATTCAACAGTAAACGCTAGCAAAAGTGTATCGATAACCAGTAATTGTATAATGTTAGTAATTTGATTAGAACCACCCACGTTTATTGACTCCATTCAAAGTCTTCAATGCCGGACATAATTTTCATCTACTTCATTAATTTTTTAATTATTGTTTTCATAAGGCGCCTTTAAAGATTTTGCCTAGACACGAAAAGATAATATGTTTATAAAGGGATTAGACTGCTTGATAGGCACCGAGACCCCTTACTCGAATTCTTTTAGATGTTATGAAGTGTGATGGAAAAAGAGAACAAAAAAAAATCCTTTAGTCATGTTAAGAGAAATAAAAATAATAATAAAATATAAGTTAATATACACGTTTGCCTATATTACACATTAAATATGCATTTTACATAAGATTTGATAATTCATAATTCTATATGTTGAATACCTAATAGGACGGTGACCTTACATCTGCACAATCTCGAACCCTATTACAATATTTTATTATCTTCGTACCTGAATGTCTAAAATTTTAAAAACATTTACCTCTAATCATGGTTGAGTCGAGCTTTTGTCTAACTTTTATGGTTTGTTTAGTACATTGTTACATTAAATTGTTGTATCTTAGATTCAAATTTTTCGTTTCAATACAAGTTCATAAATGTTCATCCTTGTTTTAGGATGCAATTGTTGTTGCATTAATATCAAGGAAAATCGTAAATTAGAGAAATTATTTAAATATAGAATGACACGATATTTAATTAAATTATAAAAAAACACAAAATTATATTCTATTGCATTTCGCGAAGTATTTAAAAATTAAGCATATCGTTAACAGTGGCGGAGCCAGGATTGAGTTCGGGGGGCTACTGGGTTGGACAGTGTGCTACTAGGTTGAACAGTAGAAAAAAATAGACTATAATCAATTTTTTTTTTTTTTTTTTAAAATTTGGCTTGGGCTGGGGTGGACAAGGGTGGGCTACAGCCCATCCCATCCCATCCCATCCCACCCCTATCTCCGCCCCTGATCGTTAACATCAATTTGTTGCACACAGGGTACTCTAGTGAAGGCTAGGGTAGGATTCAATCGCATAAACGCGAATAAAAGGTTTCAAAATACTCCAAGCAAGGGGTTTGTTGAAATCTCTCAAGTCATAAGCAGATTGGTTATATGAATCGACTATATGTGCACACCTAAAAATATATCAATTCTAAAGATCCATAAAAATATAGCTCATGTTTGTAGTAGATTAAAATCAAATTTTTAATAGATTTTGATAAAATTTTATGAAATGTGTGGTTAAAAAATTTGGACCCCATAAAATGTGTGATTAAAATTAATTGTTGACTTTAATTTGAGATTAAAATTAAATTTTAATAAATTACTCTAATTACGAGGACATATACTGAATTGGGTCAACACTGTCAACCACAAAGCCCCACTCAGCTGCCCATATTCGTAAAATACTAAATTCTTGCAACGAATATTGGGAAGTTTTTTCCTGGATTGCGTTCACTATCGCGAAAGTGCTGCATCAGTGCTGGGATGTCTAATCTTGTGTTCTTTTACAAGACATTGATCACTAAATATATTGGGTGGGTAGAATAGTGTAAATTACTTGCAATCAGATTTTTCAAGTTAACATTTCTTTTTACAAAAATCAGATTATAATTAAATATTTTAATATTAATAATTTAAATTTAAATTAATTTATATCTCTCTACATCTCTCTCCCCTCTCTCTTCTTTTTCTTTTAAATTATTGAATCACCGTCGGAGACGACGTCGCGCTTGCGGCTACTACATCATTTGCCGATGCGGACATGACCCAGCTCATTTGTTGAACCCTTACCCCATTTGCCACCCTTAAACGCAAACACAAAACATAGACGAAGCGAGCAACAAGTGGTTTTCATGCTGTTGTGGTTTTTAGTAGTGGGGGCGTCATCTCTGGCTCTGATCGGATCTGGTTGTGGTGGTTTTCATGTTGTCGTCGTAGTGGTGATGATGTGTTGCGGTGGTGAGATGCTGGCGATGGTGGTGAATCTGCTTGGGGTATGGTGGTGTTGTTGATGTTGCTTGTGGTGTTGGCAGTGGTGGTTTGAGGTGTTTTTGGTGCCGTTGGGGGGTTTTTGTTGGTTTTGCAGGTGGAGGTGCTGACGATGATGGTGGATCTGGCAACGGTGGTGGTGGTGGCGGCGACTCTAAGGACCTTGCGATGGGGAGACCCTTTGGTTGTCTATTGGTGCTGCTGTTAATGCGATGGTGGTGGTACAACTTGTGATGGTAGGGCTCCAAGTGGTGGCGGATCTAGCATGCTGATGAGGTGTTGGTTTTGATTTTTGTTGTTGGAGTGGTAGTGGTAGTCTCAATATTTTGGCAATGTTGGGGGCTTGTGATGGTTTTGTTGGTGGTAAAGGTAAAGGTAAAGGTAGAGGTGTTGGCGGTGGCGTCAGTGGTGGTCGATGATGGTGATGGTGATGCAACATGGTGATGGTGGTGTGGTGGCGGTGGTTGTGAGTGGGGATAACATGGAATGGGGTGTCTGTGACCAATCATTTGGTTGATTGTGATCAATAAATTGGTTTACTTGCGACCAATAAATAATATATAACCAATTATTTGAGATTGTGACCAACAAATTGAATATTTTGTGATCAATTAATAATTTGTGACCGATAATTTGTGACCAATAAATAATACGTGGCCTAAAAAGTTTCGTGATTTATAAAATTTGTGAATTGTGATCGATAAATAAATTGTGACCTATAAATTTTTTTATTTGTGACTGTAAAATAATTTGCAACCTATAAAATTTTTGATTCGTAATCGAGAAATAATTTGTGATCAAATAATATAAAATTGTGATTTTAATATATTTAATTAATAAAATATATATTTAATTAATTATTTTATAATTAAAATTTAATTACTATCTAAAATTTAAAATATTAAACCTTATTTCTTAAATTTAAAATAGGCCAAACTTAATATTTTAGATGTGAAAATTTCCTTTATTAATATACGTCAGAAATTATTAACGAGTACAATATGTATGAATAAATCCAGCACACTAAAGACATTTATAGGCTCTTAGTGGAGTGTGAATAAAGTCCAGCTCACTTAAAAATATTCGTCAAGAAATGAAAAATCATTAGCAATTCCAAGACTCCAACTTAGTCAATTAAAAAGTTGGAACAAATTCGTCTATCACATTATAAGCGATTGCTCAACTGCAAGTCTTTTCTCGTATCTAACCTAAAAACCAAGGGACGATGAAACTACTAATATGAATTGGAGTCTTAAGTAGGTGGCTGATAAGCACTAACTCATATTTTAATTATATATTAATGTAAGAATCTCGCTACGTGTACATCAAGATTTACATAATGGATTACGTAACACCATACGGTACTCTACAATTTGTCAGTTTAAAACACAATTAATTTTTTCATCCAATATTTTCGTTTCACATCATATTATGTAATCCATTATGTACATTTTTATGTACATTTGATAGTTATAATGTCTCGTAAAAATAGAATCTATATTTGTGTTTCCTAAAAAGTTATTAATAGTTTTTCTTTTTCTACTCAATCAAAATTAAATATTAATTTCAATTAATCATTCATAACTATTATACATTTATTATTCATACATTTCGTGGGAACCAAAACTATTCTTCCTGAAAAGTTAGTAATATTTATTATCGAACAAAGTCATATTAGAAATGTTATGAATATTAGTCTTGTAATAAGTTAATAACATATATAGATAATACTTATATAATTAAATCTCACATTGAATATTAACGAAACAAAGTAATTGAAGTTTTAAGCCCTTCGAATGATACGTGGGTTACCGACAAAGGTGGACTCCCCTAAATTCACGATTACAATTACGATTACAATCACACGCATTTGGCTATTTAGTTTATGCATGTAGAGGTGTTGTTAATAATGAGTGAGATTTTATTTTTTTGTAATGACGTCAATAATATATTGTACCCAAAAGAACATTGTACTATTGGGCATTGTTTTACTTTCTCCCATAAAATAACTATACATTTTATCTTTTAAGGGGTGGAATGTCGCGTATATTTATGAAAACTATGAAATAATTACCAGAACAAGTTGTTTTCTTAAAAAAAAAAAAAAATGATTTCATAATTTATTTTAGATATAAATGTTTTTAAGTAATGTTAATTAGCTCCCCACTGGTTCTTAATACCAATCTTTATGCCATTGGTTTTACTGCAATATTATCTTACAAAGTGATCATTCATTTTTATCCACTGAATACTGTGGAATGCCCCAATGTCACATAGATCGATACTAAGCACAAATAAGAATGAAGAAAATTATTCTAGTTATAAAAATCTACCACTATAATTGTGCATAAACCGAATATCCATCTCTCACAAAAATTTCACTATACACAGGGGCGGAGTCGAGGGCAAAAAAAAAGTTTTTTATACTGAAAAAGTAGAAATCTAATATTTGACTTTAAAAAATATAATTTAAGGAGAAGAAAATGAATTTCAAACAGGAAAATATTAAACAAATTTTCAACGAACGTATCTACACCCTTCCCCAGGGCTCGGTTCATCCAGTCTTGCTTTGATAATTTCAAAGTTCAAGACCGAGCTCTTGTGCGTCCTTGATCTAAGGTTGTCATATATCATGCGTGAATCACAAGTGTATAATATGTAGTGAGTTGATAAATGTCGTTCTACGAAAATTGTTTGAACTAAATTATTCTAGTCGTAACTTTATTTGATCAACTAAGAAGAGTGTAAATTAAAATCTCCTAAGGAGGGGGAAAAAAAAAAAGCAATTATGAAGCAACTTACAAAATTCGAACACTAGGACTCAAATTTCACTTACGTTTATCCACTTTAATTTGATTCAACTAACTTTGCAATTGGCAATTTTCATTCAGGTTGACAATCTAATGTTCATTCGTTCTACTTTCTCTTAAGCACGAATTATAAACTCATAACAAATTGCATTAAAATCGATGAACATTAATTTAGGATAGCATGAATCACAGAGGCATGTCTCTTTTACTTATCAAAATGTGTGATATTCGTTATGACGAACAATGACAAGTGTATCACTGCTCTTCTAAACTTCAATATGTGGTTCATTGTTCATTCACTTTATTTGTTGGATAAATGACAAGCATTAAGAATACTAGCGAGCACTCAAATATGAATAATTCTTATAATTATAGTCAAATTCGAAGGAAAATTATGTTAGACATGTCATAAAGATATAATACAAAACTGGATTTTATGAAAAAGGGAAGGATGAAACTCCATGGCTTGCAATTCGGTTGTCGTCTTCTTGTTTGAAACTTAGTGCTTGTTAGTCTTCCATTTTGAGAGAAGAAATAGAGTTTTGAATAGTATTTTTTTAAGCTTGTGTGGTTGAAAAGTAAAGTAATTTTCTTAGTTTGTGTGTAGAATATTTTATTGAGTGAATATGTGGTGGTGATTATTTACTGTAACAAACAATGTTTAATAAAATAGATGACAAATATGGACTTAATAATGTTGGGAAATTATTGAATTTGCCATGTGGGTCGACATATGTAATTAATTGTGTATAAATACTATCTTAAAGTTAAGCCTAAAATTAAAGTGATCTAATAAATAATTAAGTTATTGGGTTTTGGACATCTAAATAAAGTGTGAGCCGGACTATATGTCTAGAGACCGGATCCATTAGGGTTTGTATTTGACGATTGATCGAATACATATGAAAACTATATATAGAGTTATGGTCCCCAATTCATATGCAGATTCTCATTCTTTGTGTCATTCCATCAACACAAGAATACAAGAAAAAACATATTGAAGAGGAAGATCAATAAACCCACAATCAAGAATAAAAAAGAATGTTTTGAACAATTAAATTGAAGATTTAAAAAACAAGATTAAGATTCATTAATCAAGATACAAATTAATGAATCAAGGTATGTTCCGCGTTAATTGATTTTCTTGGTGATTTGACATGAAGATCTTGGCAATTGTGTAAAGTTTATAAAGTTTTAAATTTCATGAAAAATTTCAACAAGTGGTATCAGAGCTAATTCATGTTGAATAATTGAGAATCCAAATTTTAACTTCGTTATTGTGATAATTTCATTATTTTCAAATTTAGCAATCCGGCGCCGCGAGGAGCGCTGCAAGCACCACATGCCGCTGCGATTTGCAGCGACTAATGTCCCTGCTGCAGTTATCGTCGCTACGATTTGCAGCGGTGAACTGCAAGCTGCAGGAATGTTCAGGTTCTTTGGGGATGGCGCTCGTCCACCCCGTTAGTTTTTGCTTAGGGTTTTAAGGTTTGGGTGAATTTTGGGGGCGGGGATTGGGCTGAAAAACTTGAAGATTTCAGGTCCTTGATTGCAATTTCAAATTAGGGTTAAATATCTATGTGAACATGTTAATTAAATATAAGTTCTCTATTAAGTTAATCTCGTTCAATGCGTTCCGATCGTTTGAAATCCGTAATTGTACGACATCACGAACAAGTAATAAAATGATGAACATGATATCATTCCCACGAGAACTATGTATTTAATTTAGTGTCAATCAATTATAACTTTAATCGAATAGTCAAGCGTGTTTGAATGCTTTATACTCATTAACTAATTATTCTAGTGAATTATGCAACTTTTATGAATTTAGATTGGACAAGACTTCGAATCCCCCTTATTAATCTGTTTAAATGCAATTCAATAACACGATAATATGTGCACATTCTTGTTGATCAATGTTCATAAATTAATTAATAGTATCTCTCGATATCAATTAAATGTACCATATCATGTGACCTCCTTATATTTACATGAAAGACGTGAATATAAAAACATGCATTAAAAACGTTATAACATCTATAAAAATCATGCAAAATATAGTGATATATCTCTATTCCATATCGGATGTTACAATAGTTGTTATAACATGTTATCTATCATATTGTCTCTCTCTCGAGAATAATAAAATCCACAAATCAATTCAACTAGTGATCAAATAATTGAAAAACATTAAACACGATAGCAAACATCCAATAATAAACACATATCGGGTGTTGATCTATTGAATTTATATTAAAACATTACAATAAGGGTTGATCCACGTCTTAATAATTGAAATCTTAGCCCGACATTACAAAATTGCAAGAATCATATTTAATTGGAGTAATAAAACTCGAATTTTGGATAAATTGAAAGGAAGAAGATGAATCTTGAAATCTTAAATCTTTTTTCTTCTTTCATTTTTTCGAGGATCAAGGTTGAAACTTCAATTTATGGAAATCTTGTAATTGTCATATAATTATCACATGAACAATAAAATTGGCCTCTTTTTAATAGATGATAACTGATGAATAATAGTGTATGAGAGGTTTCCATAATGTATGATTACGTTCAATACTTTTAGGGCTCGAAAAATAAGTTGAAAATAGTGTCTAAAATTTGTTCCAAGAAGAGTTCTAATCAATTTCGAAATTTGCCATGTAATTCCAAAATTTGGCTTGGGCTGTCACCCAGTATAAAATCGAGCGATCACCCAGGCTTAAATTTTAGTCGCTGCTTTTGTTAATGTAGGCTGGGCGGTTGCTTAGTGTAAAGTCTTTCACAAATTTGCACTTTAGTCCATGAATTCTTCTTGAGTTTTTTTTTTAAAATAATTTTGATCCTTCATCTTCCAATTACATTCAGTTGAAGCCCTGTAATTTTCAATCATCATCTAGTGGTCCAAATCAACTATTGAAAAGTTGCAATTAGGTTTCCGAACTTTCAATTTTGTCATTTTTCGTTTCTTTTATTTAATTTCACTTCCAATTATCGAGTTTTACCTAGTAAATGAAATATATACAATGGATTAGGCCATAATTAATCAAGATATCTTTTAAATATCTATATTTTAAGACCCGAATAAGTATATAAATACACTTATCTTATTTTTCAATAATGTTCAAGTATATGAAACAACATTAATATATGTAATTAAAACACGTATTTTTTTTTACATTTTTTTCGTCACTTTCGTAAACAATACCATCCAACTTCCAAGTTCATCCTAATCCTAAAACATGAAACCAAAATAAAAGTCAATAGAAACTCGAATAGAATAGATAACCAATAGGATGCATTCTATATTTCGTATAGTTTCATTACACTTTACTATGATATATGTACTTGTGGGAAAATTATGATCCGCTTGAGCTTTAAAAGTCATAGGATGCATTCTGTAATCAGGATTTTGGTCTATTTTTTTTTTCTTAATTTTATTTATTTATCTATGAATATTGTCGTCGATAATATATATATGTATTTATTTAAAATATAAATACTAGTGAAGACCACTATTATTCATAAATTACATCTGGGGTGTACAATGCAAATCTTTCTACAAAAACCAAGGTGGAGATGGGTGAGACAACTGAGCTCAATTTTGGCAGGGTGCACTTCATCTCTATAACGACAACTACGATCAGATGACTCTTGAAAATCATAGTAGTTTGACAATAAAATAAATTGACTATCTTGTGCACTTTCAATAAAGATATCTTTGAGCCTGTATAATGCATTTTTGAATAGTAAATTGATATAGAATGTGTGATTAAAAATAAATGAAATATTTTTGGGTTGCGTGTAATATTATTTTATTGAAAAATGTGTGGTTAAAAAAATAGAAAAAAATATTTTTTTTTAAAAGAAAAAGGATCAAACAAGGCTATATCATGTCCGTGAGACAAAAATGAATTTAATCCCTTTTCAAAGGGATAAAAAGGAACAAATTCGATCAGAATCACTCTCATTTAGTGAAATAGATCCATATTTTTCTCCAGGTACGTTTGATTGCAAATATAGAAAGAAAATGAATCCTAGACAAGTATGAAACTTACTTAGAACTTATTTGCATAAAAAATATTACTTTATAATTTTCAACTTCGAAAATATTATATATGTCCACTTTTTATCGGCGTGTAGATGATAAAGAAATAGAGTGAATTGTCTAAAAAATAAAAAATTACTGCTCACTAAAAAAATATTTTTCTTATTTTTGAGAAAAATATGATCTCACGATCAACTTTTAAAAAATATTTTTCATGATAAAAAATAACAATCAAACAAAATAAAAAAAATGGATGAAAAATAAAATCAATTATAAAGAAAAAGTGGTAGGTATTTCCCGCGGTAATACATGACAGCAACCCCACAATTTCAAATCAGTTTTTTCCCCTAATTAGAAAATAGAAACCCTTTACCCTCTCTTCTCTCGACAAAATTTAGCAACACTTCTCCATCTAATCACTCACACAGTGGAGGATGATGGCGAAGGTGTTCAAGGGAGCGAATGTATTCATGTCAAGGAACCTAGTGCCGCCGGAGCTCTTCGATGCGCTTCACGACGCGCTGAAGCTCAACGGCGCCCAAGTTTTCCTCTGCTGCGACCCCTCCCGTAATGGCCCCAACGATTACCACGTTATCTCCTCCCGTGATCATGTAAAAACCTCACTAATTTTCTCCATTTAATTTGATTTGAATTTTTACATTTTATTTTTTTATTTTTTATCTCTCTTCATTTTGTGGTTTGTATTTTGCAGGAGAAGTTTGAGGATCTTCGATCTAAAGGCTGTAATTTGCTCGGTATGTTTTTGGGAAATTGCCCTAGTACTTTTTATTTCTATTTTTAATGAATTTATAAGGCACATTGATGGACTTCAGTGCAAAGTGCACACAATATCAGCTAAGTGCTAATATGCAGCTGAGAATATTTGAGAAAATTAACTTGATAAGTTCATTAAAAGATCTTTTGTGATTACTATGGGTTGAGCCAATGTAGCATAATTAATAGATAGAGCTGTATATAAATTCAAGCAGAACAGCAAAATGTATTCATTATTTTTAAATTATATGCCTAAATTCAGATTACTAGCATTTCATGCATACAGGTTAATAATTGATCTCAATTGCTTGTTATGGTGTACTGATGGATAGGGTGATGATGGTATATTCTATTTTTAACATTGGGAATGGCTCAATTTTTTTTTAATCTTTTTATGATTTGCCTTCCTCTTTAATTGGCTGTCATGTCAACAGTTAACCTTTCAAGTTTATGATCTTGTTGTGTGCTAATATGATGTGTAATTTTGCTTTAGCTAGGCCCTCAGTGTCTCCTGTCTTGTGCAAAAGAGCACAGATCGCTGCCTAATCAGGGGTTCACTTGCTGCCTTGCAATGGATGGTGTCAACATACTTGTGTCTGGATTTGAGAAGGATGAAAAGGTATGGTGCCAGTAAGCTACTTCTTATCTATTGGAAATTGCGACAGGGTTAACTTACCTGCCCTTTTTCATCGTTGAGGTTTCATCTAGCCCTGTTTGTTTCGGATTAAAATCAGATTTTAATCTAAGTCAAAGTCAAATAATCAATATTAACCACATCTTTTATCGGTGCCACAGCTTTTCAACCACACATTTCAAAAAATCTAATCACTATCTACTAAAAATCTAATTTTAATCCCCACCAAACACCCGCCTAATGATAAACAAGGCAGCGCAACATTTTTTTTCTCTAAAGCATTTATTCCAATTTTGCTAGATTTCTTATTATGGGTGGCACTCATCCACCAATGGGTGAGTTATTTAATGTTTGCAAATCTTTATTGATTTGCGGGAGGAGTCTTGCTGAATTTAAGTTAAGAGAAAACTATCTGCAATTTTGTCTAAGATGATGGGGCCATGCTGCATTTAGCCTTTCGTGCCATATGCACCTGAATAAACAGTAAGTTGACATCATTATAAACGGAAAAGTGTAGTGTAGTGCTTTTAGTTCAGCTAGATGGTCATTGTTTATATACAAATTTACTAGCAAAGAGATGGTATACGAATTGCCTAGAAGAATAGAAGAGCTGATCATGCTGTCTGCCCGTCTCCCCTAATATTCTTCCTGTGCCTCCAGTATTGTGATGTAGACATCTTTTTTGTTTTGTGGTTTGTTAAAGGGATATAATCCCACATCGAATAAAGATATAAATATAAGCCAATTTATAAAAGATTGGGTTACTCTTCTTAATAAGGTTGACCTTTTGAGATGAAACCCAAAATCTTAACATGGTATCAGAGTCCATTAAGCTCCAACGAGCAATTCGATCCGATTAAAACTTAAAAAAAATGGAACACACGCATTTCAAAATTGGTTTGCTCAAACGAGCCACCATCTTGTGGGGGCATGTTAAGAGATATAATTCCACATCTAATAAAGAAGTAAATATAAGCCAATTTATAAAAGATTGAGTTACTCCTCTTAATAAGGTTGACCTTTTGAGATGGAACCTCAAATCTTAACATGGTTACATTTTTCTGGAAATTTAATCTATTCTGCAGACTCTTGAGTTGAGGAACTGTCAACTTAAAAATACGTGATCTGTTATGTATGTGATATACGCGTTTGTGTACATATAAACTTTCTCAACTGACTTTGAATGATCCACATGTTTATCTGTCTTTCCATCTTCGACAAATATTTTAATCCATAAACTCTTATTCTTTTATGGGTTTTGTATCTTGATGGGTCGTGTTCTTCTAATTGGGTTGGTGATTTGATGGTCTTCTCTTTCTCTGTCTTTCTTTTTTTTCCCCGGTTGGGTGGTTACCTGATGGATTCGAATAACATGCTGGTTGGTTGGCTTGGGATGCTACAATTCTGACTGGACTCGGCTTTAAGAATTTTTTCCCCAACGAACAGTACTACTGATTTTCTTTTATTTTTATTTTTATTTTTATTTTTTTGCTGGAGAAAATATATTCGAGACCTTTTTTTGCATAAAACTCTGTTCTTTTCATGAACTTGAATGAGACTTTTTTTTTACAATAATTACGAGACTTTTTCTGAAGAGCAATAAAGATGCTTTTAACTAACAGTAGCAGGATTCTTTTCTTATGACGAATTAATAGTCAGAAATGGCTTAGAACCGCATTCGTTATCTAATGGATCTTGCTGATTTCTTTTTCAATGAATTATCGAAAGACTTCTTTTTTTACAAACACTTCAAGACTATTTTTCTTAGAAGAGAGAGTATAATAGAGACAAAAAAAGAAATGATAGAAAGAGAGAAGAATAATTGGAGAATAAGGAGATAACAAATACGAAATTTCAATATCATTGAATATCTAATCAGTAGTGCACGTCTGAATAATAGCAATGTGTTTATACATCAAATTCCTGAAATAAAAGGAAAGTTATGAAAATTAGAAATAGAAAAAATTTCCTAGCTTCAACTTAATAACTACGAAAAGAAAAATAATAAAGCCGTGTTTGTTTCGGATTAAAATCGTCAATCAATCAATATTAATCACATCTTTCATAGATTTTACAGCTTTTCAACCACATATTTCAAAAACTTCTATCATAATCTACTAAAAATCTAATTTTAATCCCCACCAAACACCCACTAAGAAAATTCTTATTTATTTCTCATTTTTATTCCTAAAATAAGTGTGTAGTTTTGTCATGATTCTGTTGCCAATTTCATCATATTTGCCATCAATGGTTCTTATGGACCAAACTTTTGTTTGCTATTACATCTTGTACATAACGAGAAATTATTCGTCAGAAAAAGTTATATTTTAATATGAGTTCAGTAATGCTATTCTATATTTTGTTTTTAGATAATTGTTTGTACATCTTAAAGTAGGATACATCATTTTTGTTCTTTTTACCTGAAGTTTAAGCTACTGTTTTGTTGGAAACTGTTTTTATATCTCTGAGGTGGTATTGACCTATATGGTTTTTAAGGGCTTGTGCTGATTTTCCATTGTTGACAAGATTTGCTTTAGTACAAAAATGAGGTTCACTTTCTGATTTTCTTTTTTGTTTTGATTTTTGAGCTGGATGGACATAGACGGTGTGAGTTCTATAGTTGATATCTGATTCCATTTTCTGTTGTTTTATATGCACACTGCACTTAAACTTAAAAACCTCCTTTTATGTGGTTCAAAAAAATTTCTGTTGAATGTCCAAACAAGCGAGACATTTTTACTGGAATATCATAATTTGAAGAGTTTCTATTTACCTTGTTTCGATCTTAATATATGTGTCTAGCACTTTCTAATAAAATTGCACATGGGCATTTGACATAGTTCTCCAGTTTGGTAATTATTAATTCCCTGTTTTTCGGATGATTTTGTAGGTTGAAATTGAAAAGTTGGTAACTGCGATGGGAGGAGTGCTTCAAACTAGAGCATCATCAGATGTCAGTTTTGTCATAGTGAAAAATGTTTTGGCTCAAAAATACAAGGTTTCCATTTCCCCCCTGATGTTTCCGAGTGAAGAAGTCTATGCCGAGTTTCTTTCTTCATTATCTTTGCTTATATCTAGCCTTGTTCATTCAATTTCATAGGACTGATCATTCCTGGTTGAACTGTTCATATAATTATAAAAGCAACAAAATTGGGTGACTCTCGGCGTAACAAGAATAAAAGAATCAAGCTTGGCATTTTTCAGGAATCAAGTTGCGATCATATATGAATAAATTCTGTCTAAGGTGGTTGGATCACCAATTACAATTAGAACTATGATTGAGATTCTTAAAATATTACATTTAGTTCGAACAACCGTGGTCTCATGCTTGGAAATTTTTAATAATGGACATGTAATATTAATAACACTTTGAAAGATGTTTTTTAAGGTTTATCTGTTTTTGATAAAAACCATCCCTGTAATTTTTGGTGTAACTGAAATATTAATCATTTTTTGAATGTTGGATGACAAGATTCGTTACATGTCTTGAGGTGGATACATGTCTCGAGGTGGATTTATCTTTGGTCCAGTATACTGTATCAACTGCTTAACCTGGATTCTATGATCTTTCCGTTCGCGAACTAGTAATTATCTTGATAGGTTCCTTTGATATTTGTTTTCTTCTAAATCATAATGATTAAAAGTATAAGTTCTAGAGAGTTTGTTGGAGCTATATAGTTAACCACTAAGCAGATATTTATACAGGTTTATTTGTCACATATTTATATGGCTTGATAAGGATGCTGAAATTTTCATCAGTGTTTCCTTAACCCGGACTGGAAGTTTAACGCAGTTGGAACTATTGAAGATAAGCTTTTAGATCAAGTGGTTCAATATAGACTACATTGTTGACTTTCCCTTTATGATCCTTCTGTTTTATATTTGAGGACTATTTTGTAATTTGTTCTCTATTAACTAATTCTTCTTTCATAGAGAAAGTTAATGGAATGCTCCTGCTGAAATTTAAATTTTCATTTCCTCTCCATACTGTGTTTTGAAGGATATAGATGTATGTAGACAATGGTTGAGTTTCTGTATGTCTATCTAATGTTCATTCTTTGTTTCTTATGTCACTTCTGTTCTCCAAAAGAGAGAGATAAAATCTATTTAATCTTGCCTCGGACTTTTAACTGGTTCTGTTTCATTTTTTTCTTCCCCTCGTTTCAACTTTGCAGTGGGCTCTAAACAATCTAAAGAAACCAATTGTCACCATAAATTGGCTTCACCAGTGTTGGAAAGAACATCGCGTAGTTCCTCAAGAGTCTTACAGGGTTCTTCCTTTTTGTGGATTGATAATCTGTGTTAGTGGAATTCCTGCTGGTATAAAACTTGGTTTATGGGCTTTATCAGTTGCATTTACAAATTTATATTTCCTTTTCTAAGGTTGATACTCTTGTTCTGCAGATGAACGAAGGCAAATGGAGAAGCTTGTTGTGCAAAATGGAGGCAAATATTCTGCTGAACTGACCAAGAGATGCACACATTTGATTTGTCTTATATCCTACGCGTTCTTCTTTCTCCATTTCTATTTAGTACTTGCTTTCCAGTAAATAAGCCTTAGTCAATTTGCGGTCATATCTTTCCCTTAAATTCTATTTTTTCTTATGTTGAGTTGGTAGTTTCTTGATCTATATATCTTGCTTAGTGCTGCTCTAACTTGAGAATCAATGAACTTCTCTCCTTGTAGCTTCTTTCTAGATACACCATAACCATGTCATTAAGGTTGTCTTTATTGCTTGTTATTTACTTGTTTTTGACTTTCATATTTTGTTAATCTAATGAGTTCTCTCAATTTGCCTTAAAATCATGGTTTGTTTTTATCAATTTGATTTAGTTGAATCCTGTGGCACTGCTAGTTGTGCTTGAGACATTCTACTTTGATATATTCATTTTTACTCCGCCTGAAAATGTTTTGTTTCTTTGAACATTGGTCTCCTTAATTGTTCTTAAACTCCTGATGGTGACAAATACAAGGTTGCAAAAAGGTGGGGTCATATACATATAATAGCCAGGAAGTGGTTTGATCAATCTGTTTTAAGAAGAGGTATTATAATGCATTAATTGCATTTTGCATTATCACGCCTATTTTCTACCATGTCGTTTTCTAGTTCCTTTGAGAGCAACTTTTGCTATGATCCTGATTTTTACGCATTCCTTCTCTTTCTCCTTACATGGGCCTTTTCCCATGCCATCTGGACGAATAGCATGTCTTAATGAGGAGTCTTATCCCGTCCTGGCTAATTCTGCATCTTCTGTGAGCACTTTAAAGACAGTGGAACAGCATAGCCAGGATAAGAGTTCCAGAAGTTCGCAACATGAATCGTCATCCATGGCGACTGTTTCAGATTCCGATGCCAATTTATCTTCTCTGCCCGTAGGAACTAATCATGAAAATCCCTCGCTAAACACGTATTCTACAGTTTTGGACGCTCCTCCCTTTACTACTAAGGAAAATGGATTCCCTGCTGAGCAGCGTGAAAATGATGCTGGTTTAGACCGTTGTGTGGCTGATGACTCTGAAAGTGGGGATGATGATTTATACTTGTCAGAGTGCAAAATTCTGCTTGTTGGCTTTGAAGCTTCTGAACAGCGTAAGCTAGTCGACATGGTTCGTCGAGGGGGTGGTTCTCGTTATATGTCCTTCAGTGAAAAGTTGACACATGTAATAGTTGGAAACCCTTCAGAAATGTAAGTTTTTCCTTGCAAGTATGAAGGATTGAATGCATCTCATGATAAAAATTATAAATGAAAAGGTTTCCTTCAGTTATCATCAAAAATTAGTTTTTGACGCTGTATATGAGATGCATGGGGGACATGCATAAACTCGCATTTTCTGTTCGTGCTTGTTCCTTTATGTGGAAAATGTGATTTGCTTCTGGAATTTGCATTTATTAATGATAATCCTGATGAATGAGCATTGATACCCTAATTCTGTGATCTTAAGGCATTAACTGAATTTGAAATATTTGTTTCTGTAACCACACAAGAACAAGGTATTACACTTTCAAGTAAGTGTGCAATAATTTACTTACTGATGTATTTCTATGGGATTAAGTGCTTGTCACTTCGGTTAATGTCTAATTGAAAGAACTCAGTGGGGTTTCATATTACATGATGATGGCAGTGCTCACGGTGATGCAGAATGAATATAAGGATAAAAGATATCCTTAGTAGATTATGAATAAAGATAATTCAGATTTAGCTTATTTTAGTTTATAATAGTTTTCTAGTTTGAATAGAGTTAGGGATTTATTAGATTTTCTAGTATTTTATATTATTTCTTTAGTTGGATTCTGTGACCCTATATAAAGCGGGCTTATGCGTTGTAATATTTAAACTTGATTATTAAATAGACTCATACTATCTCCCTTTGAATTCTCTCCCCTTTCTCCTCTCTTTCTCCCTCTTTTCCTATTTCTTTCTCAAGTCTCGTTCTTGTTCAATGGCATTCTTTGTCAATTGCCACCTGCCACCTAAGGCAGACAGTCTACTTGTCATCGACTTAGTGTCGAAATTATTATCGCCTTCTCTTTTGCTCGACTATCACATTGATTGTCCCATAATTACCTCAAACGAAGGATACTCCCAGGTTGCCATGTTTTTTGAAGTAATTATTTGTTTGCATATTTTTCCCATCGACATTAGACTATTTTCTACTAATTACCATCATATTTTCCCTCTCTGACATCTGTTGTCCATATTCCTATTTTTCATGCTGAGACTAAATGAAGAATTATTTTAAATAATGAAAATTATGAGCTTGCTTTTGTGCAATATATGCACATATGCTTTAATAATGGTTTTTATGCTTTGTCATATGTTTCTTTGGCAGGGAATCCTAAACATGTTAAACAAAGGTTTTTCTATTATTTACTAAAAAATATTCTATATTTCTATTTGACTGGCCATTACACTTAAATAGAGGTTTTGTTTTCAATTTAGCAAAATTTTTTCCTTATCATGGTCCATTCAAGGCACCTGTCCTGAAATCATATATTTATGCAAGTTAGTCTACTATGCTAGTGTATTGTGTTCCGTATTATGTGGATTCAGTAGCTAAAATTTTTGCTATTTGGAGTTCATTGTCAATATTTCATTTGAAGGAGAGATCTCCCTTGGTGAGATGATGTTATTGAGGATCATTTTCACATTTGACTCTCATTATATGGTCTTAATAATTATTTGGTCACGAAGAAAGATCGGCCTCTTTGTATAAGAAGTGACAGCCTATCTTGTCGAAGTCGAGTTCTCTTAATCAGGGATAAATGATGGAGCGTGAATATAAGAATAATAGATATCCTTAGTAAATTAGGAATAAAGATAATTTGATTTAGATTAGCCTGTTTTATTTTTCATAGTTTTTTGATTAGAGTTGGATTTTTATTTTATATGTTTTCCAGTATTTTATATTGTTTCTTGAGTTGATTTCCTACTTTAAGTTAGGTTTGAAACGTTGTATAAAGAGGAATTGTAATGGTTAGACTTGATTATTGAATAAACTCATTCTTTCTCCCTCTAAATTCTCTATATATACTCTCCCCTTTCTTCCCACTTTCTCCCACTCTTCCTCTTGCCTTTTGAAGTCTATATCTTGTTCAATTGCGTTCTAGGTCATGTGGCCAACGGGAGGTTTGATTTAGATTGCAGTTCAGTTGTTACATTACATGAGAACCAATAATATGGTTTATATAAGAAACCTGATTTTAGTGTGATCCCCTGTTATTCCAACAATAGCTAGGCTGTTTGCAATGTGTTTCATGCTGAGAAACATCGCCTCTGTCTCCTTACTTCATAGCATCTTTTACTGGATACCGATATTTAGATTGCTGTATTTGGTGATTTCTATAGTTCATTATATTTTATGCGCTTGTGGTTGATAAGACCCAGAGAAAAAAATTTCTTAATTATGATTATCTAGTGCTAAATTCAAACTCATGCTTTTATTTGAGTGGAAACTTCTATTAAAATACTGCATTTGGTCACTTCAGTCTTACTCATTTTGTAAGTCTGTAGTGAAATCAAGGAAGTAAGGAGCCTTGCAGCTATTGGGGTTATCTATGTATTAAAACCATTATGGCTTCAAGAGTGCTGTTTTGGAAAAAAAGAGATTCCTGTACTCCAGAGGCACATTGCTTATGATTTACTTCTTCCAAAAGGTGCAACAAAAATTCTGTACCTATTTCTTTTTTGTTGCCGATTACAGATAACTGCATCATGTTATGACTTTTTAGCAATTAACTGTTGCAAATATGCTTTTAAATCCTGCTTTCAAGATACCTAATGTTTTACAATCTGTTAATTGCATCTCCATGTTTATAGATCCTGTATTCTTCAACAAAGCAACTGCAACAAGCATGGATGGAATGAAATCAGGGAAGTCCTCTGCTTCTCCCTCTGTGTTCGCAGATAGTAATATACAGGAAAATGTGCTATCTGGATCAAAAGCATCATTGGGTAAGATTAAAGAATAAAAATCTTATTGCAACCAACTGTAAAACATACTAAAAAAAGTCAGCTTATGTTTTTTGCTGTTAAAGAAGCCAAGTTGACGGTGCAAAATGGTTCAAGCAATGGAAGTGACGATAAAAAGTTATCGGCTGTATTCAAAAGGAAGCTGTTTCGCTTTTCGAGTTCTTTTCCTGAAGCCCAAGTAAGTTTCTTTGTTCATAAATATTTTGCAGTAGCTCTGGCTTCAGTATCTTGGTAGCATTTTCTTTGACACTTAGTTAATCTTGAATCTTGTATCCCTGAGTGTAAATTATAATTTATGATTTTACGTATGGACAATTTCTGAATATTTAATAACTAGTTCATTCACAACAATATATTTAATGTCAATATCACTTTAGGGTCACTCCTGTCAATATGTCAACTTGTCATTGTGAACCAAAATCCATTAGTTTTATGTTGACAAGACTCTAATGCATGTATTTAGTTCTTTTGACATATTTACATGCCAATGGAAGTTGAAGTGAAGAGTTTTAGAGATGGAATTTGAAGCGTGAAATAGTTTCTCATCTCTTGCCATGTACTGTTTTTGCTCTTCAAAGGCTTCAGCTGTTACTTCATTTGAGATTTTTTGTTTTTTTTTTTTTTTTCCTATTTTGATATTCCTCACCTCAATATGTTTTTCCTTTTTTTAACTTTCTTTTGATTGTTTTTACCGGTCAGAGGCCTGAAATTATCCAGTGGGTTAATCAAGGTGGAGGAGAGATGGTGGCAGATCAAAATGAAAAGTATGTACACTTCACTGTTGAGCGTCACGGTGTGGTGCCTTGTCAGACTGACATTATGAGGAGTACATATGTGTCCAGCCATTGGGTTCATTCTTGCCTAGAGGTAGCTATTTTGCTCGATCTTTCTGCCATATTTGATAGGTTCAGTTGGACATTGCTCTTGAATGCATGTCAGTAATGAAAATGTTTGACGTGCATTACACAGGCTGCTTATCAGGCGGTTAATATTATTATCAAAGCTTTTGCTTGTGATGTTGTAGGTCACCTGCATTGTCTAAGTGCAATGAGAGTCATCTAAACTTTTCAAAGACACTTTGTTATTATGTACATATACATACATTTGACTTATTCCTCAAATTGTAGTTATGGCAATAGTCATCTCAATCAATAATGCAGACTAAAAGTCACCAAGGCCTGTGCTATAATTTTGTGTTTTTTCAGGGGAAGTAGCTGGGGAGATCCTATCAATGTAAATGACAATCTTATCATAATTTAGCTTTGATAAAATGGTATTTATGAAAATATGCAGTGTAGGTTTTAAGAGTTCCTTTAAATTCATTGATCCGTATTCATCTGTAGATTTTATTATCTTTGGATCATTGATGCTTATCCAATACAACATGATCTTCTTTGTGCAGTAGGATGTATGATGTTGTAAAATACTTCAAAATGTATCCATAGGTATTTAATTTGGAAAATAAAAAAAATAGAAGCCCCCTTAAGGTCTGTAAAAGATTTAAGAGTTCGAAATTCTGTTAGTTTGTGAATTTATTCAAGAATGAATTAGGCCTTTACAGGTAGTAGTACTTCATGCAGTTAACACCAATTGTGATTGCTTTTGTGTCTCTGCTTTTTTCTGGAAGGACCTAATTACCAATACAATGACTGTTTTCCCACCAGCCGAAATCTGAAAGTTAGTGATGAATGTATCAAATCCATTGATCATACTACACACACATACTTGTTACTTCTGAAGGTACACGGAAATTTTCATCTTGACAAACTTATAATAGTTGTCCACTCTTTAATTTTTCTGGAATAGGATTTAACATTATATGCTATTGGTTTGGGGGAGTACTAGTTCTTATTGTCAGTTTCCTGATCTGGAGGACGTAATAGCATGATGCTCACCTTTATTAGGCTGTTTTCTTATCCTTAATTTCATCAGATTTTGAAATAACAATGCTGGCTTAACCCTGATTTGTTGATTTGTTTGTTCTTTAATATCACCTTTCCGTTAATACTGCCATACATGGGTTTAATTCGTAATGGACAAATGCTGATGGAAGTAATACATTACCATTGAAGGCTGGTTGCTTGCTGGATATTGGCACTCACATTCTCTATTCTCCACTTCCATGCCAAATTCCTTTACCGGGATTTGAAAGATATCGCCTTTGTGTTTCACGTTATGATATGAAAGAGAGACAGCTGCTGAGAAATTTGTGCTTCGTTCTTGGAGTCAAATTTGTTGAAAAATTGACCAAGAAAGTTAGCCATCTATTATGTAAATTTGCTGGTGGTGATAAATATGAGGCTGCTTGTAAATGGGGAATACAGTTGGTCACGGCTGAGTGGATATACGAATGTGTCGTACAGGTGCTTCTTACATCACTCTTTTTACTCCTGTTCACCATAATTTGTATGTCTGCACATTTTGTTTATTGTTTATATAACTTAAATAGCTTTGATTCTGAGGCAGAACAAAGTCGTTGATCCAAATCCATTTTATCCAAAAGAACCGTCTTCTCAAGATCAGGAAGCAGGATTATGTAATGTGAGCCAGTATCCTACCCAATCTTTTAAGATGATATCTGGACACGATGCTTCACAGTATCCCAGTCAGTCACAAGATACAAGAGATATGCAAACTGTTACTTCTACTGGATTTGTGGCAAAGGAAGAAGAGGCCAAGTATTCAAGTAGTAGTAAAAGGGCAAGACTTTTGGCAAATGATGGTATAAAAAATCCACTATCCTATACCTCCGCTAATGATAATTCTGTCCACATGAAGAATGCCACAGAAAACAATGTATTAGAAAGTTCTAGGGAACTTTCTTCTGCAGTTCCAGATGTTGCTGCAGCGATAGAGGATTTGTTGGAGCAAACAAGTAAGGTGAGAATCCATTTCCTTATTGACATGTTAAATGGATGAGCTATTGAGTTAATTTCAAAATGGCCACTGAAGTTCAAAAGTGAAATTCCAAATTGGTCATTAAAGTATTACGATCCATTTAGTCATTTAAAGTTGAATAATATTAAATAACTGGTCACTCCTTTAGCAGCATTCACTTTGGATCCGATATTGACCCATTAAACCTTGAAGTCGTGTCTTCATGTGATGAAACTACATATCTTCAAAATAACCGTTCTTTGGAGAAAATTCTCCTATTTAGCTAATAAATTCCAATCACTCTTTTCAAACTCTTAACCCTAGTAAAAATGTATGGTCTGAGCTAAAAACGAGGTCAACAAGAAATGATCGTGCAATGGGTAGTCTACATGAAAATTTAACGGCTACTATGCCAAATATGGTGTTAATAAGGCTGATGGAGTGACATATTATGTAACATTATTTTAACTTTAGAGCATCTCCAAGAAATTTTCTACACATAAAATACTCTCTATTTTATAGAGTCAATATTTAAAAATAAGTTACAAGCGGATTTATTTTAACTTTTTAAAATAATGAGCGAGTTAAATTCACTTTCTATTCTTAATTAATAATGATTGCATTTAATAAGTTTTTCAATACTCTACAATTTAAGTTATTAAATTACATTTGAATTGATTGGCCATTAACATATAAAAAATTATGTAAAATACAAGATGAGTAGAAATCAATATATATTCATTGGAAAAATTAAAATAAAGAGTTAAAATAGAGAGCATTGTTGTAGTACATAATTTTTTCTTTAAATTTAAAGATGCTCTTTATAAATAGAAAGCCTCTTGGAGATGCCCTTAGTTATTTAGCCCCTGTTTGATGACCATTATTTGGGAAAAACAATATTTTGAATTGTGATTTTTAGGAGAATGTGGGGTTAAAAAGTGGGAAAGTTTTGAGTTTACGTGCAAAATATTTTATTGTGTGGATGTGTGGTTGAAAATGAATATATAGAAAAATGAATTTTCAAATAATAGCCATTGAACAGGGGCTTAATAGGTCATACATATACTTTAATGACCAATTTGAAATTTTGCTTGAACTGAAGTGATTTAAATAATTAGATATTTGATTGTTTCCTTATGCTTTATCTGGTCTTGTACAGATTCAAGAGCCTAAGTTTCCAGAAGCAAGTGTTTGCAATAAAAATGTATCCTTTAAATGTTTTTTGAGTTCGAACTTCATTACTTCTGTTACTATTGTTACTGTCAAAGTTGTAGTCCTTGATCAGCAGCAGAGTTTCCCTTCTGATTCTACGAGGCATGGTCAAGGTCCTGCAGATGCCCACTCTGATCTAGAGCCCAAGCACTGGATAAACCGGTAATCTCATGGTTTATACTGTTTTCTCTCATGAGTCTCATCTATCTTTTAAATTTCTTGTCACGATTCTTCTTTTCTTTTTTTATTTCTTTATTTCTATTTTTTTTGCACTCAGCACGTGGTTGAGCTTGTGCCCAAAAACAAAAACACAAGTAAACCAGGAAATATAGTTTCACATTTTAATTACTTTATCTTTGCACCTTTATGGAATTTATGCGAGATTTCGAATTTTTATGTTCTCAATTATTAATCATTAAGTTTATTGAAGTAACTAAAAATAACTTGAGTATTACCAATCTTGTACCAAGAGAAGGCACTGTAGATCCCTCTTCTTTTTCTTGTGTTCTTCATGTGGTATTCAGAGGCTGAAGGCATCTCTATTTTTCTTGTTGGGAAATCTTTAGCTTTCATTTTAATTTTTGCCTCAATCATCAAATGAAATGTGAATAAAACAGTTGATCGTAAAAAAAAAAAAAAAATTATGTTACATCAAGGCAGTTGCACAACTTATTCAAGTATGGTATGTGAGAACACAAGATCCCTGATGTTCGTTGCAATAGAGAATTTTCTATAGGCTCGGATCAAGGTTGTGCCCCAAGTCCTTATCTTTTCGCTTTATCCATGGTAGGAGGTATGGAGTATGTTCAAGATTAGGTTCCTTACTGTATGTTAATTGCTATGGCATAGTTTTAGTTGATGAGTAATGACACGAGACTAGGGTTAAATTGGAAGTTAGGAACTTTCGAGTCAAAAGGTTTAGTGAATGATAAATTGATAATTATGGACCGCTGTGCCTTCCTTGGCTTTTTAGGGTCAATCAGGACTGTGTCTGTATGTGAACTTTGAGCGAATTATTCTGGTCCAATGTCTAGGATGGCCTGCTCCATCTTGTGATGACTGATGCCCCCCCCCCCCCCCCCCCCCCCCCCCCCCCCCC
>CAIGRN010159873.1:0-61493 GCA_903798345.1 Fraxinus anomala | reverse complement strand
GGGGGGGGGGGGGGGGGGGGGGGGGGGGGGGGGGGGGGGAAAGAACTTTGCATCTAAAGAGGAGAGAGAAAATCTGCATAAACATCACCCAACAAATTGAATTCCACTACCTTCCAAGTGCAAGAGTGGGACAGCTAATCGTATAAAACGCTGTTGATAGATATTTCCAAACAAGCGAGAATGATGAAGTTTTAAATACTGGAGAATTCGCTCACATCAAGCCAAAACAGTAAAAAATACACGGGACAATTGGCAGTGATGAAGACATCTTGTGCACAGGCGGCACAACACACAGTGAATTAACACTTTCAGCACTCCAGAGCTAGTACTAAAACCTTAGCCAGCTCTTTCAGCAAAGCATTTGCACAGTGCTTCTCCAACAAATGCAGTGTTGCAAATTGGAACTTTATCATATCAAATCAAAAATGCAATGACCCAATAGAAAATGGAAAATTGAGATAAGCGTACATGTTAAATTTCAGTGAACATAAGACCAGTTGATTGCAGATCCAAGTTGAAAATTTATCGTATTTGAATCAAATACACAATGATGGAATAGAAAGTGGAATGCAGATTTCAGTCAACTTACTAACCACTTGAGTACGGACAGCCACATTTCGCTGGGGACCAAAGCATAGTCCCGACTTGTTGAATATCTTCATTGCTCCCCCATACGGTGTTGTAGATGACACAGAATAAAATATCCCTCTCTTCACCTCCGAAGAGGAAGAGTCTTGTGCCTCCTTCCACCATCTAAAGAACACCCAATATAAACATACAAACAAATGCAAAGTCACAAATATCCAAAGTAATATATTTATTATTTATTTCAAAATATCACTCGACACTCCCAATACCACATATCAGTTGAATAAAAAAATAAAATAATAATAACAGCAGGTATGGTTTCAATTCCATTTTAATGTTTCTGTTCTTAGAAGCTTTCCTACTCAATTCTCCCGGAGGCACAGCACTCTACTACTTCGTTTATTCAAAAATGCAACAAGGCGATAGCATTCTCAAACTCTAAATTCAGTTTAAAGAAACATAAAAGGCAAGAAATAAACAAATCCACAGAAAAATAAAAATTCAAAAACAAATAAATCCAACAGGATTCATAAGATGGCTAGTTCAAAACTTCAAACTACATTTCAAATGCAATACGAACCAGGAAAATAAATACAAAGAAAGATGAAAAAGTGTTTTTTTCTTTTAATTTTGCCATTTCACAATTTGGGTTTTCAATAAATATTGATTCTATGATGTTGAGTTCAATAAACACCACATTCCATTTCTCTCTAAATCAGATTTGCTCTCATCTTTACTATCCAATATTTCCTAATATCTTTTTGAAAAACATAATTGTAAACTCTAAACTAACAATTGAAATTTTGTTTACCTGAATGGAACTAAATAGACTCTCTGGTCATCATCTACCGATACAGGCTCGTCCTCCTGCTGCTGCTCTTGAAATTGCAAAGAGTTTGATGAATTTTCCCCCGCATCATTAATATTACAATCATTATTATTATTATTATTATCATTACTATCCATTGTTATATATATCTATATAAATCTATAGAGACAATGAAAGAGAAAGACAAGGGTTCAGAAATGGCGGAAGAGATTTGCAGATATGCACATCAGAGAGAGATTGACGGATTTGCAGAGAAACATGGGGGCTTTTTTGCGAAAAATGAATTTTTTTAAAAAAAATTGTGAAAAAAAAATGATTATTTTTGTTTAAACTTTTCTTTGGATTCAGGCAAAGATGAGATAAGCGAGAGGGATATGCGGAGAAAGGTGCTGTGCTGTGCTGTGCTGCGCTGTTTCTGATCGGATCTGAACAAATTTTAAATAAGCATTAATTTTTAAAGTTCTCAATAACTAATACTTACTAACGAAGATTCGAAGAATCCAGGCATGTTTGGTATAAATTTTTCAATAATCGATTTTGTAGAAGTGGTTTTTTTTAATAAAATATGTGATTAAAAAAAATTACTGGTCTATATTCAAAATTATTTTATTGAAAAAATGTACGATTAAAAATGATTTTATTTTTATTTTTTAAGTTTAAAAATATATATATACCAAACATGGGTCGATATATGCAAAGGATTATATTTTATTGTTTCATTTAAACAAAAAGGAAAGGAGAATGGACGACGAAGAATATATGATTTTTGACATACAATTATAAATTCTAAGTTGCTATTTTTATTTATTTTTTATCAAGATTGATGTGTTACGATGTAATAACATGAAGGAAATGTGTTCACTTTTTGGTCGTGAATCCTAAAACTGTCGAAAACATAAAATTAATTATTTTTCAGCGTAACTATAAAACTATTTTTGATTTATAACTTGTACGTATTTATTTGACTATTAATGTTTATTTCATATCCTTAAAAATCTATTACAATTAATATTTAATTAAATCCTCGTGGCATAATTATTTTATTATAATATGTCATGCTATTTAAGAAATATTTTTTTAAAAGGATGCATATTGTGTGTAGTTTCTATAATAACGTGCGTAAATTAGTGTTGTTGTTGTCAATTTCACTTCAATGAGTGTTATCTATGTCAATTTTCCAAGTTACAATAGCTTCGAAATGGGCCAAATAGGCCCAACCTTGAAATAACCCAATTAGGGCTTAACCGAGCTCGTTTCGATTGTGGGTCAAAAATTTAGCATTACATGATGAAAGGAAATTATTGGGCGAGATAAGAGAATTATTATTTTTATTTTTTTCTTTAATACTAAATTTTTTTAAGAACGATAATGCAAACTAAAATAATAAGTTTTCGAAGAATATGAAGAAGAAATAATATCACATGGAATAAGAAAATGTTATAACTTCATACGAGTTCTTAAATTATAATTTAATTGTCTTTCCATATGATAAAATCATTATTTGTAACTACGGTTAGTTAATTTTTTATTTTGATCTTGTATTTAAAGTAATTGATATCACATAGGAAAAAAATAGAGCTCCAACTCAAACAAACCCGACGAGTGCCACAACTTGAGGCCAGTCAACTGACCACCCTCATGAGGGGTCCGATGACCACACCAAAGGTGGGTTAGTCGACCACCCCCATGGTGATAGGTCGGCCATGACATATAGGGAGGCTGTTAGTCCCATGAAATTTAGTCCCTGTTTGGTTTGGATTAAAATTTCAAGTCAAAATTAACAATTAATTTTAAACACATATTTTATATGACTCGCAACTTTTCAACTATACATTTCATTAACTTTTATCAAAATCTACTAAAAATCTGATTTTAGCTTCTGTTTGACACCCATTTTGGGGGAAAATGAATTGGAATAGTGATTGATGGAAGAATGTGTGGTTGAAAAATAATGAAAAATTTTAAATTTATGTGTAATATTATTTTATTTAGAGAATGTGTGGTTGAAATAAAGAAAGAGAAAAAAAAATGAGCCAAGAATCCCAACACTGTGGACTCACTCACTAACTTAATGACAATTATGCTGTACATTTACCCTAAAATGATGGAGCGTGTTTAGGGACAATAATGAGATTTCACAACGTAACAAAATAAAAATAAAAATAGCTTACCTAAAACTAAAACTAATCTCGTAACATATTCAATGTGGAATTCAATAGTTCTCAAATTTTCCTGTATAATGAAGAGATTTATATTCACATGGCAGATATCAATATATGGTGATGGTGCTAGCCACAAACCCAGCAAGAAAATCACGGTGATGTCTCTTCCAGTACATGCAGTAATGAATCTTTGTGTAGTAAATATTTACATAGCATAGTAATTATAAGTAATTATTCAATTTGATGACTAAATTAGACATAAATCAAACCTTATTATTTTGTGTCCTACCCAAAATCTTACCACCCCCTAGACTTTTGCCATGTCTGTTGGAATCTTGTCTGCTTAACTTTAGTGTCGGCCGCCTTGATCTACTGCTCAAATTACGTAGTCATCATGCAAAATAAGTCAATTAGTCATAAACCATGCACGTTCTTGTGTCATTCAAGTGAATTGTATTTTTAAGCGACCTAGATAAAATTTTGATTATCGGATTTTTTCAGTCTGAGATTTTTTTTTTTTTTTTTTAAATGTACAAGTTCAAACTCAAAAGTAGGTATGAAAGACTCGAAAGTATATGATATAGTTCATCGTGATATGAGTATTGCGTCTTTTGTTTAATTTCGAGTGTTTTTTGTATGCCTAATAATAAATACATCGAGTTCTTTGAGTTGGCCTTTTGTGTCACAAGTTGTCCTTTTAGCTTAACAACGTCCAGGGTAGGAGTTCTCACTATTGAATACATAATTTGATTAAAGAAAGTTGTGTTGTCATTCTAACAACTTAAAGGTGCGTTTGATATTTTCAAGCTGTTTTCAATTTTACAGAACATTGAAAATGTGTTTGATTTGATATTTTTGAAAATATATTTTTTGAAAATAAGGTTAAACTTATAACATAAAACAAAAAGTGTATTTTTGACATTTTGAGTATTTTAAGTGAGAATTTTTAAGACGCTCAAAATATGGAAAACAAGAGGTTAAACAAAATTTTAAAAATATAAGTAAATTATAATGAATTAAATTTCAAAATTTTTTAAAAATAAAATTCATGAAAAAATAAATTTAAAAAAATTGATAAATTCTTTAAAATAGAAAAATAAAAATTTTGAAAAAATAAATTCTAAAAAAAAACTGAAATTACAAAAAATAAAATTCTAAAAATATAAAATAAAATTTTGAAAAAAATTAAATTATAAAAATTTCTATAAAAATAAAAATAGTTTAAACTCTTAATGATTATTTACATAAAAATTATATATAAAAAAATCTTTAAGTGAATCAAAAAAATCAGCCCATATCATTAATTTTTATTTTTATTTTCTACATTTCGAAATCAATTTATTGTTTATTTTACTTTTACAATGATAAAAAAATATTATAAGATCACTAACTTTAAAATGTATATATTACTTGATAATATATTAGCATAAAATTGTACTATTTTTACTGAAAAATCAAATTTCATGGAATAAAATGTCATAAAATAATTTTTTCAATATTTCAAATCAAACGTGTTTTCTAATTTTCTATTTTAAGAAATAATTTTTCAAACTGTGAGATCAAACACATTTTTAGCAATCTTAAAACAGACCATCAAGACATAAAACTAAAAATGAACTCAAAATTCAAGACTGAAAACTGAAAAACAAATTAAACGGGCCCTAAGTTTTTTGATGAAGTAGTTCATTTTAATATTCAATTAGACAAATATTCCAAGTTCAGAAATTTCATCGACATAAATTTAGAGAAAAAAAAATGTACACATATCCGTGAAGGCACGTGTTATATACAACATTTAAATAAACGGTTGGTGCCCCCTTGATAACACACTCTTCAACACTCTCCTAGTCTTTAACTTGGTCATCTTTTTGACATTGATAACGACCCATCTTATCAAGTGAAATTTGTTGTACAACATCAAGATGATATGTCAATTTTAGTGAATCAACTATATTTTTCTCCACCGTCTTTCCGAGCTTTCGCTTTTTCTTTTTCCTTAATTATTTCGACATAAAATTCCAACTTTAATACTCCTTTACTATACACAAGCAATAAGAGAAATACAAGTAATATGACATGGACATCGATTGACAACCATGAATTTCCAACAAAAAATTTAATCTTTATCTTGAGGGTCCCATGAAAGGGCATCGCACAATATATTTATGCCCAATTCCTCATTGTACACTAATGTTGTTCCACAAATAGCATTCATACCATTATCTTATTCTTTTACATATGTTTTGCACTCAATTTGGAAAGGCAATTAGTCATTCCATAATCCATTTAGAATATAACGAATATAACAAGAAGGTATCAATTGTCTGGATAGCAAAACCACATTGAAAAGGACATAACATTTTATTTTTTTATGTTGAACATATATTCTATAGTAAATAACATACTTGCCATCAAATAAATATGCACATATTAATAATATTATTCAATATATAAATTGATTATTATCTTATGATGATATCTTATATATAATCAATTCTCATCAATTTTGATATATAGGAATATAATAAAATGTACTGAACTGTATCATCTAAAAACTTAAAACTATAACAGAGACAGTCTTGAATAGATACTTTCACGTGTCAAATCAATTTTTTTTTTTTTTCAAATGCCTTGATATATGAATAATATTTATATATGTAGGATGTGACACTTGAATTTAAGATATTTACCAACTCTAATATCATGTTAAGCCATATAATATGCTAAAGTTTAAATTACTAGAGAAACAAAAATATTATTTATTTAATCCATGTTTAGTGTTACTTAAAAAATCGATAAAATTTAAGTTAAAATCAACAATTAATTTTAATCACACGTTTCATGGGACATTCAAATACATATTTCATCAATTTTATCGAAACCTGCTAAAATTTTTAGCTACATCAAATAACGGCTTTATTTTTATCTTCCGGAAAAATTGCAGAAAAAAAATTTGGAAAAGACCTTGAAAAAGTTGGAACAAATTCTCAAATATGTTAGCATGGCACGTATTATAAGTCACAAGAATATACTAAGATACTGCAAGGTTGGTTGGCAAAACAAGAATCGAATTAAAAGTTTTTCTAATTTGCATCATTAAAAAGGCAAACTCATAGGGGCCATTGATCTCACCATTGTGGGGGTGACGACTTGGACCATCAACAATTAAAAAATGACAAAGCCTTAAAATTTGATCAAGAAATGTAATGACAAATTCTTTTCGCCTTAGTAAGTTAGCTTTGTAAGCTAAGCAAGTCTGGTTTTTGGAGAACTACGATAGGACTTGGATCAATCATGACGACGAGCAATAAAGACTTATTTAAAAGATAGCAAGCAAGCAGCAAACACCTACTCCTATTAAAATGAAAAGCAACTATGGGAACTTGTGGTAATAACAGTCTAACTTTCTTAAATAGGAACAAAAACTTGAATGGGAAAACATGTGAACACACCCGTTGCTTAAAACATCCCTTGTTATCTTGACCTTGTTAGCTACATATCATTCTTCCATAAGTTGTAAGAGTCCGATCGAATCTACTAATTTTATCGTTCCAATATAATCTAAAAAAACTTTTGTCTAATAGAATATGAGTTTTTCTTTAGTTAACAAAACATAAAGTTTGACCAATAATTAAGCACATTTTATTTCTCAACAAATCTTCGATGAGACAAAACTGAGTATCTAGTGCACGTACATGTTAAATAAATCTACACGTAATAATAAATAAAATTTTAACTTTTCTTTATCGAACTTGTGCAGAAATTTCTCAAACCCCTTTCCGACCAAAAAAAATGTGTAAAGTCTTGACATATTTATTCTGTTACTTTGTAACGAAAACTTGTGCATGAACTTCACACTTATTAACTATTACTGAATCAAGGAAGTCGTCACAATATACACTTGCTCATTAAGAAAACAAAAACTTTTGGTTAAAAAAAAAAAAAGAACTTTTGGGGGTATTATATAAATAGAAAATCAGAGAGAAAAGAAAGATATTCGCCTTCAACAAGGATTGCTTTATAGAGGTTTTCAGTAAGGCACGATGCACCTTTATTATTCTCATCACGTAGCAAGATTTCCTTGCCATTATTAGACTGATTGGATGATCCATTCGCACTCAAAGAAAGTCACAGAAAGTGCAAAGCATTATGTTTGTATATAAGAATATGTCATCAAGAATTCCCCTTCTCCTTTTCACAAATGCCACAATATTGAGAGCCATGCAATTTACGAATGAAGTTCCACTACGTGGTCAAGCTAGTAAGAGGACACGTTATTTTCTTGATCGACCGAAATTTTTGTAGACGTTGATTATATGTTAGGCTGATCAGGTGGGCTTGGAGATTTTCAGAGCTTTAGACCTACTTTATACAACGTATTCTATACACATTTTATGAGTACGTCTATATATATACACATATATATAAATATTAAAAGAATTAATATTATGTGGACCCTCACCTAGTAGACCCTCTATGCAGCCGCCTATACAGCCTATAGTTAAGAACGCCACTAATTTTACAAGTAAATTATTGTGTTTTTATTTTTATAATAAATAGTGGAGATAAATAAAGGGCATATGCTAGAAAAAAATCCTTCTACTTTATATGTTTTGTTGTAATGACGGCTATTAAGTAGATTGTGAATGAAGTTATGCTCCCATGGTCAAATGAGTTGAGGACATTGACGTTAGAAATTCTAATTCTCTTATGGAAAAAGTATTTATTGTCGGGGGAAAATTCTTTTTAGTACGGTAACATGGTCTATTTAGTAAAAAATACGTGATAAAATTTATCAATTATCGTACTCAATTTATCAATATAATCAATCATTTTATCAATGCATTTGTCAAGTTATTTGAAATCTGACCAAAACCAAATTTTGGCAACGTGCTCTCATCAAGCTTTTGGCTTAGCTGCCACTACCATGTTTATTATTCTTTTAAAAAATAATTGTAAATTTGCATAAAGAAATAAATAAATAAATAATTTATTTATCAAAATATATTGATAAAGAAAGCTATGGCTTGACCTAGTAGATAGCCATCGTCCACATATACATATATATATGAGTGTCACTTTTAAGTGCAAGTGGGAATCGTATAGCAAAGAAGGGTTGGAGAGTTGTGGTCTTAAAGCTCCCCTTGTAGTGGAAGGGCAGAACCATATGCTCTCTGTCCATAACCTTTGGTCTTGTTTTTTTGCTACATATTTTAATTTTTATTTATAATGTTTCAACTTTAATCGATGACACTTGGGAATTGGGATTGAGTTGTCTTCCTTTTCTTATTTTCTTGGTATCTTCGCGTCGAGTTATATTTGTTTAATATTTTTTATCGAAAAATAGAATTAACTAGTTTTAAGTTAAATTGTCGAGAAATTCAATTTTGCTATTCTTGAACAACTTGGATATATATGAATTTCCACTATTAATGTTGGTACGAAATTAAATAATTCAAAATCAGATTGAACTTAATTGTTTGTGTCGAAATTGTAGGATTGATTAGTGATTCTAAAAGAAGTGGAGTTAAATCTCTTTTCTGTTTCCCGTGTCTGTTTGATAAAATCATTTTCAATCACGCATTCACACAATAAAATATTTTACATGTATAACAGAATCTTTTTCCTATATTTAACTACAAATTCTCCTAAAAATCACTATTTAAAACCATTTTTTCTATCAAAATGGTTGTCAAATAGGCTCTAAAAGTTCTTACGTACTACTATGTCATTTGAAACTCGAAAGTTAGACAAGTTATTTTTCTTAAGAACACTGAGAAAATTTGTCAATGCAAATAAAAGGAAAATAAGAAAGAATAAGAGCACAAATGGTAAGAATTAATTTGAAATAGACAAATAAACTTTTTAAAAGAAATTACTTATAAAATGGATTATATTTTTTTTATGGAGCCACTTTGATCTCTACAATTTTAGAATAAAAAATAATAATTTTTGGGGAAAAAAAATTGTAGAAGTTGAAGATTTAAATATAAATAATTAGTGACCTAAGTAGTCAAGACTCAAAATCTTTTGAATCAATTAGCAAAAAGATTAGACAAAGAATACAATTGTGAAGACACTAATTAGATACTTAAATTGATAATGATGCCATTTTATCTCTATATTAATTTAATTAACTATCGTTATGGCAGCTTGATTCCTTTCATTATGATACTCGAGTCAACTCGGAATCTGTCTATCCACTTGGAATATATTCTATAAAATTTCTATTTAATTACTTTAATAAAATTAATTTACTAAAGAAATCAATTTAGAGGAAGAAAGAATGTTATTATTATTATTATTATTTTCAATCCCATTTAAAATTATTTAATGGTCAACTAAAAATTAATTTAATTCCCAACACTCTCTCACCCATTGATGTTGGAGTAATGTGAGCCGAGAAAAAGGAAAAGATTTGAAGAACTAAAATCTCAATTCATAATGACAAGATACGCGGGAGTGAAAAGAAGGCAAACATCGAGAGGGTAATAGAATGGCACAATCAAGCAAATAAGTGAAAACAAGTCACTAGGGACAACATTAAGGGGAGTTCGACCTACAATTCGAGACTGACTTGAAAATTCGAATCCCCGATAGTAGTGATTTAAGAATCTCAAGAATATTTTTTCATTATGCAATTCAAGTCATTAAGAAAAAAAACTTTTGAAATTAAAAAGCCTAATTGAGTAGGCAGTAGATAAAGGTATATGATTTGATATTGCTTTAAAGGCAGACAATAAGCATCAAAGGTCTTGCATTTGCCTTCCAAGGTCTTTGCCAAACTCATAAATTTGGCTCCCTTCAACCCCACATCATTGGAGCATTTTCAATGATGGTGTAAAATAGATGTAAGCTGTATTTTAGATATTTTTAAGTGGCCGAAAATATCTCCAACAAAGAGATGTGAGAAAATATAATGTAAATTTACATCTTTTTTTACATCCCAAAAGACAAAAAGTGAATTTAGATATTTTCATTAGAGTAAAATTTCAATTTAGATTAATCAAGATGTAAATGAGAATACAAAGTGATTTTGAAGATACTAATTTATATCCAATTTTACATCATCATTGAAGATGCTCTTAGTAAATGAAATTTACACCCAATATCTAACACTACGTTTTACCTTTGTTATTAAACAAATGCTAGCGTATTTTGTTACTAGTCAAGGATATCGTGGTGTTAATTCTCGTGCACATGCACATAACTCCTCCAACCCAACCAAATCCTGACCCAATACATCAATTTGCTCAGACTAAGTGGGTGTTTGGTGGGATTAAAATTAGATTTTTAGTATATTGTGATAGAAGTTTTTGAAATGTGTGATTAAAAAGTTGTGAGACCCTTAAAAGAAGTAGTTAATATTAATTGTTTGATTTTGACTTAAATTAAAATCTGATTTTAATCCGAAACGAACATGCCTTAAATATTTCTATATAAAAACGAAGAACACATATATGGAATTTTTTTTTAATGATAAATGGTAATATTATTTTTTAGCTAGCCAACGATGAGGATGATGATAATGGCCTTTGAATGTGATTCCTTTGCTTCCTTCTTAAGCCATTTTCATCCAATCATCATCTCTTTTATGCTTCACCTAATTGTAAATTGCTTGGCAACAATATTCTAGTGATGTTAACCTTATCTTGTTTGCTGTGTGCTCTCACTTTCAGCTTCCTCTCTTTATACCATGACATGAAGGTGAAAATATCATAATTATTATTATTATTATTTTTTGGTGGCGCAATAATATTACTCCATTAACTTATCATGAAATTGATATTTATTCAGTTGAATTACTAAAATTTTTTAAATTATTTATTATTTTTTTTGGGTCATTTCCTCCTCAAGACAGATCTTTATTCAATTTTTTATTTTCCAATAAACTTTATAATTATTTTTAGGAAACATTTAGGTTCCAAAGGAAAATAAATCCCTTTAAACTTTATCACGGACTATACTTCTTAAAATTATACCTATGGGACGTAGTCAAAATAACAGATAATTTTAAATAAAATATAAATAGAAAAACTGAAAGTTTTTAAATTATTTGTAAATATATGTACTACTTGTTAATAACAATACAAAGAATATTGTCAAAAGACTAATTGATGCAAACCCACGTAACAATTGAAGTTACAAAACTCACGATAGATTAGATCAAACCTAAGAAAGCCAAGAATCAACGTTTGAAAAATTTGATTCAATAAATTATTAAATCAAAGAACCAAGACAATAGCCAACAATATCTTGAACATGTGATCACAAAACTTATGAACCTTATTTAAATTGATGAACGCCGTAAGAATTTAATTCTTGATAAGTTTGGACTAATTCAATGAAGAACGAGTAGAAAATAAAATGACTTGCAATAATATCTCTCAAATTGTGTGTTTTTACAATTAAAATAATAATCATATTTATATAGAATCCCTAAAATCTAATTAAAAACGAAATTAAACCTTAAAAGATATCATACAAGAGTTTTTACTAAAATAGAATTTTAGGGTTAAATTTAGAAAAGACATGTCCATAATTGTGCTATGCGATTGTAAAGGTGTAGACCATGCGGTCGCATAAGCCTTTCTTCGACCTTCAGTGAGGTTTCGATAAGGATGCATGCGGCCGCATGCATAGGTATGCTATGCAATCGCATAGCTTTGCCCTTTAGTTCCATTGCTTGTTGCTTGCACTAAGTTGATCCACATTTTTTCCATCTTCCATACCTAATACAAAACTTGTCATTTTGCTTGTTATGGTCAATGTTTCATTCACCATACTTTGAACAAGAAATCTCATGGCTTCTTTAACCTTCTTCGCTCGTGATCTAATCATTATTTCTTCCTCCATGATCAACATGTTCATACTTTGCTAGATCTCGTATCATGGTTCTCATCACTAATAACATTAGTTTTCGAGAGAAAAAAATCTTCATCATACGTTGCTAGGCAGCATATCTTTCGCTCAACCACCAATGTTTCCTAAGGCAACGACAAAGACGCAACATTTGGCTACCTTGTGAACCTCTCTCTCTCTTTGAGAAATGATATGTTCTAAATTCTAGCCTTATTTCATATCGTCGTCGGAACTAAAGCCTTAACCTTAGTGGAGACTTCAATACTTTGAATTTGAATAAAAAACTACGGCCTCATTGCATCTAGTCAGAGCTTCGATCTTAATCGTTGATCAAACATACTTTTTATACTATAATCTGATTATTCACACATTTTGTATAACTAACTGGTTATAATCACTTAAAAACATTCTAAACAAGTACTAAGAGGGTTAGTTGAGAAACACCTAAAAATTATCTCAAACTCGGCATGATCTATTGACACTATCATTAGCTCGCCCTAGCTGTGCTGGCCTAGCGCAACTGACTCATAAGGGTTGGTCAATCCATGATACGGCTCATGACTCGATTGGTCTGCAGTGAAGCCCAACACGTTTTGATACTTTTGCACATTACTAAACAGATTTTGAACTCAAACAATATTGATCAATATTATTAACAAGCCGATTGATAATGGTACTTTTCTCATATTTTATTGCATGTCAAGTAAAGTCATGTTTGAGTCAGATTATTTTTTTCATTTTCATTCTTCTACTTATTTTGAACAACACATTTTTCAATAAAATAATATTTTTCATCACATCAATAACTTTTCCTTCTTTTCAACCACATATTCTCTATCACATCAACAAAAAAAATGCATTCTTGGTACAAAAATGTGCACTAAACAGGAGCTAAGTTTAACTTGATATTATCGAACATGACCCTTGATAAATTCTAGCACGCGTCTTTCTCCTTAATTAGATTCGGTCCAAGTTCCATCACACATCTTTTACTAACTTCATTGTACACTATTTAGCCTTTGTTTGACATCTTTTATAGTGTGTTTGTCTTCCATTACTGTAGAAGAAATAGAGTAATGAATAGTATTTTTTTTGAAAAATGTGTAGTTGAAATTTAGCCCTCGTTTGGCCCCCATTTTTTTCCATTACATTACATTAATATTTTTCGCTCTTCATTTCAACTACACATTCATCAAATAAAATAATATTACACACAAATCTAAAACTTTTCATTACTTTTCTACCACACATTCTCCCATCAATCACTATTCCAAAAATTTTCAACACCCCAAAATGGGGGCCAAACAAGGGTTTANAATAATATTACACACAAATCTAAAATTTTTCATTACTTTTCTACCACACATTCTCTCATCAATCACTATTCCAAAAATTTTCAACACCCCAACATGGGGGCCAAACAAGGGCTTAGTGGGTGTTTGACACCCATTCTTTTGAGATTTTAATTTTTTGAATAGTTGATGGAAGAATGTATGATAAAAAAATTATGAAAAGTTTTATATTTGTGTGTAATATTATTTTATTGGGAGAATGTGTGGTTGAAATGAAGAAAGAAAAAAAAGAATGAGAATGAGTGCCAAACAGAGGCTTAAAGTAACTTTTTTGGTTTGTGTGTAAAATATTTTATTAGGTGAATGTGTGGTAGAGAATTTTACTGTAGCAAACAATGTTTTGGAATAATGGGAAACAAATGAGACCTTAATTTATTTTAATTTTTGCTATAGAATTATTTTCAATCACATTTACACAATAAAATATTCTACACGTAAACTCAATTTTTTTCCCTACATTTTCAACACACATATTCTTGAAAATATCATTCAAAACCATTTTTTTTTTTTTTAAAATTTAATGAGAATCAAACAGTGGCTTATTAAACATAACGAACATGGGTACAAATCAGAATTTAAATTTTGAATAAATTTACAATGGAAGGACAAGAAATTTTTTAGCATGGTACCTACTGTCTGTACAGACTGTACTAAATGTGTGACCTAAAATCCCGCGTAGTGTGGGTCCCATGAACAAGGTTCCACAGGCTTTTCGAGCTCCTACAAATACCCGACACTCTCATCCCCTGGAATTTGCACCAAGCCAAAGAAGTGAAGAACCCCCATTAACAATATCTATCCATCATTCTCTCTTCTCCCGTAGCTTGCAACTGTCATCCACTAGTCTCTTCTCTTTTGGATGCTGTTGTTTGCTTCAGGTAATCATACATGTTTAAGATCGTGCATGGCCTAATTATGGAATTTTTTTGAAAATATTGTTGCTAACTTGGGATTTTGTTCTGTTCTGATTATTCATTTGACTTCGTGCAGTGAGCAAGAGTCTAGAGTTTTCTTCTTCCCTTTCAAACGCAGAAAATCGGGAGGAGGCCGCCCCAGTAATGGAGAAACAAGGCATAGTAACTATCCTTTGTTCAGATTGTGAAAAAAGCAAAGCTTCATCTTTAAGAAGAACACTATCTGCCGATATGTCTTCTAAGAAGTGGCTTGCACAAAATGGGTTTTTCTCCCCATTCAAAATGATTTCGTCACCATCTGATCAGGAGCTTGTTAATCAATCATCCCATGATTCTTCATCAGACGGTGAAGAACAATGCAGGAAAGAGAAGGATGATCGTGGTGTTGGAAAGCCTTCAGCACAAGATATTTGGGGTTCAATTTTATCGAAAAAGAGTGAAGATTCTGCCAAGATTTCAGCACCTTATATTCACCCTCTTGTGAAGAGATCAGCCAGTTCTTTGAGCGAGAAGAGTTTAGAGATTTGCACTGAAAGTCTTGGATCAGAAACTGGTTCTGATTGTTTTTCTTCGTACCCAGCTTCAGAAATCAGTGATGCAGATGAACAAAAAGAAGATCATGAACATGAACAAAAATTGCAGCAACAACAAGTGAAGGAATCGAACTCTTTCGAAGATTTTCATGTTGTCAAGTACAAGAATTCGCCACCTCGACCTTTGCCGCCCCCAATTCCTTCAATATCTGATGGAACTTCAATCCGAATACAATCTCACCGCAGAAACGGTAGGCTTGTTCTTGAAGCTGTTTCTGTCCCACCAAGAAACACTTTTTATGTTCAACGCTTTGACGGCCGCCTAGTTTTAACTTTGATCAATAGTCCTATTTCCCAAGAGCCACGAGATAAAACAGTGGAGGAAAATAAGGTTCGAAAATTCAATAAAGTTTTTGATGATATGGAAGAGATTGATCGACATGTTGAGGAGAAAATAAAAGACGGTGGTTATGAGGAGGAGGAGGTGGCCGAGGAGGCGGAGGAGGAGAGATTTAAGCAACATAATGTAGCCAAGGGGGTGGAATTTGTAACGGATCAAAACTCAAGATCATTGCCAATTGGTAGGACGATGAAGACAGGCAACAAGAACCCAAAATGGTCTAACAAAATCGTCAACATGAAGGAGGTTGAGGACCTACCAATTTCACAATCACTCCCACCGCGGCCCAGCCGGGTGCCTCGTCTGATTCCATCTCTACCACCTCCAGCCACCACTGCCGCCACCTCCCTCAACTCTTACCACTACTTCTGGCGGAGCAAAACCACCTTCAGCACCCAATTCACACCCCTCAAGAACAATGCATGCCTAGCCAATAGTGCAAAAGCATATGATCAGCAAAATATGGTGCTCATCAAAGGTAACAAGGACGAATATTATGTTCCATTATCAAGGGGATGCAAGAAGCCAAGGAGGTCCATGTTGATTTGGGAGCCTAACTGCGTTGCCACCTCCTGATGATCAATCAAGATTTCTCATAAATCCAAATTTCCATTGACTGTCCATTTTTCCTATGATTATGATCACCCCAAATCCATGTCAATCTCCCTGTGTTAATTTTATAAATTAAGCACTCTGTCAAAAGAGACTCGTGTAGCCAAATAAGCATGGAGGAGGAGGAGGAGAGAATGAATACTTTGATCATATTAGCATATCAAACGAACAAGTTTTTAGTAATTTCATCACGAGTAGGCTTATTTATGTTACTATTTCCGATTCGTGTAATAAAATTTAATTAAATTTTACCTTCACGGTTGATCTACCTCGACCCTCTTTCTTTACTCAAATTTCAAAGACAAGTATGGAAACGTTGAGGTAGCGATTGATCGTAGTTACTAAGCCCATGTTTGGTGGAATTAAAATTCGATTTTTAGTAAATTTTAATAAAAATTGATGAAATGTGTGGTTAAAAAGTTGTGGATCCCATAAAATATGTGGTTAAAATTAATTATTGACTTTGATTCAAATTAATATTTTTATTTTAATTAGACCGAATAGGGGCTAAGACCCCGTTTGGCCCGCTGAGATTATAATTCTTGGAATGATGTTTTATTTAAAAATGTGTGATTAAAAAATAAAAAAAGTTTTAAGTTTACGTAAAATATTATTTTATTAGAGAATTTTTAATTGATAAAAAGAGAGAGAAGTGGATTATAATTTTAAGAGAGCGAAACAGGGCTCCAAAAAAAAAAATAAAAAAATTCAGCACTTTGTTTCATAATGGAATCAGCTTTTGCTTTTCTTCAGCTTTTGCAAATTTTAGCCAATGGTGTGAAGATAACAAGCATGTCTGGTCCAATATTTGATCTTAATGTTTGGAACATCATAATCCATTAATATCCTTCAGATGTTCTTGTCTCCCTCTTGGTTTAAGGTTCAATTGAGGATGTCATGTGACATATTTATTCAGCCTTCATACAGTTAATAATTAATATATTTGCATGTTTTATAACTAGTTTTGAAATATTGATAATGACAAAACCATTTCTCCTAAAGAAAATATTGTCAGAAAATCAAAAATATTATGGACAGATAAAAACATCTTATTTAATTTATGTCTAGAGTTCAAGTGAGCTGATGGAACTTTCGTTGCATAAATTTAGCCTTTTGTTGCATAAATTGAGAAGGCTCGAATTGCTTTCTTTGGGGGCGATACCTCGACTGGCGAATAATCCACTAAAGTATGGAACTGAATGTGTATGATCGAGTAGGATGGCTTGAGGCTTAGGGAAATGAAAGAAATGTCAGACACATTCTCTTGCAAACTATGGTGGAGACTCAGAAATCAAGCTTCTTTTTGGGCAAAGGCAATAAGGGCTCAAGATTTGGTCACATGGAAGCAAATGCCCAAAATAATGGACTTTGTAGAAGAACATGATAGAATGAGGAAGAAGGAATTTTATTAATTGAACTTCTTGAATCAAAATTGTATTACACATCGTCTATAAATACAGATCAAAATTAACAAAAATGGTGCTAACTAACTGCCTAACTAAAGAGACTAATATTTACAACCAATACAATTGTGACATATGTAACCAACTGCTCTAACTAACTAAAGGAATCTACTGCACTTGAGCTAGTTTGATGCATTCACGCAGATGAGCTGAATTAGTGAGCTGAGGTAGTTGGAATTGAGCTGTGAGTTGAGCTCTGATTGAGCTGAATTCTGTTACTCCCCCTCAAGATGGACTATGGGGATTAATGATAGCCATCTTTGACAATAGAGGAAATAAAGAATTCACAAGAAGACGACTTAGTACAGATGTCTACCAACTGGGGTTGTGTTCTAACCGGAAGCAGCTTAACAAATCCATCATTCACCTTATCTCTAACGAAATGACAATCTATTTTTATGTGTTTGGTTCGCTCGTGAAAGATTGGATTACTTGCAATGTGGATTGTAGCCCGGTTGTAACAAAAAATGAGAGCAGGAATTTTTATTTCAACATAAAAATCTCGAAGCAGTTGAGAAATCCAAACGAGTTCACTGGTTGTGGGTGCCAAAGCACGATATTCAGCTTTAGCAGAAGGCCTAGAAATTGTGCTTTATATCTTGGCCTTCCAAGATATTATGGAGTCTCTAAGAAAAATACAAAACCCAGTTACTAATTTTCTCGTATCCAAACAGGATCCCCAATCAGCATTTGTGAATGCACAAAGCTGAAATGAAGAAGCAACTGAAAATCGAATTCGTTGCCCTGGAGCTGCTTTAATGTATTGCAAGAGCTGGTGAACTGCCTTCATATGTGGTTGTCTAGGCTGAGCAGCAAATTGACTAAACTTATGGACAACAAATGTGATGTCTGGTCTAGAAATGGTTAAGTATAAGAGACGACCAATGAGTATTTTATAAAGTGCAGCATCCGTAAGAGGCTCCCCATCAAAAGAGTAAAGTTTGGCCTTGGGATCCATGGGTAATAATGCTGGTTTGCAGCATAGAAAACCAGTGTCCTCCAATAGTTGTAAAGTATATTGTCTTTGAGAAAGAAAAATGTCCTTTTGTGAAGAGGCAATTTCTAAACCAAGAAAATATTTCAAATGACCAAGATCCTTCAATTTGAATAGACTGTGTAACAGAACTTTCAAGGAATTGATGACTTTAAAATCTGAACCAGTGATGATGATATCATCTACATAAACCAATAGAGCCACAAATGTATTGTTAGATCCTTTAGTGAACAAAGAATAATCAGATTTGGATTGAATGAAATCATGTGTAGTGAGAGCATTGGAGAACTTAGAAAACCATTGTCTTGAGGCTTGCTTTAAGCCATTGATTGATTTGTGTAATTTGCAAACCAATCTCTCCCTACGTGCATTTGCATTAGTAGTGTTGTGATTAACATACCCCAAAGGTAAATCCATGTAGATTTCTTCAAATAGATCACCATTTAGGAAAGCATTGTTCACATCTAATTGAATAATCTCCCATTTATTAATGGCCGCAATGGCAAGAAACACCTTGATTGTGACTAATTTGCCATAGGAGAAAATGTTTCAATGAAGTCCAGACCTTCTTGTTGAGTATAACCTTTTGCCACCAAACGTGCCTTATATCTGTCAGCATTACCATCGGGTTTATGCTTGATCTTGAACACCCATTTGTAGCTTATGGAGTGCTTGTCCTTAGGCATACTAACGATTCACCAAGTGTTATTAAGCTCCACTGCCTCCAATCCATCCTTCATGGCTTTTCCCCAGTGATCAGACTCCATAGCTCGGTGATAGAACTGTGGTTCAAAGTTGGAAGAGACGTTGAAAAGGTAGTTGCAATGTGAAGGAGAATTTTTTTTATATGAAAGATATTTGCTCAGGGATACTAGGAATGATAAAATGGTGTTGGAGTGTTTGTCAACAGATTATAATGATAGACCTACAGATATGATGGAGTTTTGCTGACCCTATTTGATTCTAGTAGCTAGATTTATGGAAGGGCCTGGATCCAAAGGATTTTGATTAGTAATTTGAGCTGAATTCTGATGAGAATTGGGAGACACAATAGTATTGTTATATGCTATATCAGGAGGGATATTAGAATATATGTAAAGGTAGTTTGAGGATGGAATAATATCAGAGGCTGAGTTGGGTAAAACTAGATCAGGAAAATGATTAGTTATCTCATCATTATGTGATAAAGAATGAAAATGAAAGAGATGTTCATGGAATTTGACATCTCTTAAAACAAAAAAGGTTTGTGAGACAATGTCATACAACCTATATCCTTTGATGCCAGGTGGATAGCCAACAAAGACACAAGTTCTGGCTCTTGGATGGAATTTAGGACAATTGGACGTTAGAGAGGATGCAAAAGATAGGCATCCAAAGGCTCTTAGAAAATGGTAATCTACTGAGGACTTGTAAAGGAGAGAAAAATGAAAATTATTTTGTAAGAGTGGTGATGGGGTTCTATTGATAATAAACGTGGTTGTGAGGAAACATTCACCCCAAAATTGGATAGGAACCCTGGACTGAAAGAACAAGGCCCTAGCCACATTGAGGAGATGCTGATGTTTCCTCTACAACTGAGTTTTGCTCAAGTCTTTCCAAGCAGGAGAATTGATGGAGAACTCCTTTAGAGGCAAAAAAAATCTGTAAATTGGAGTTCATGAGCATTATTAGAACGAAACCTTTTAATAACCTTTTGAAATTGAGTTTCAATCAGATTAAAGAACCTGAGAATAATTGAACTAACATGTGATTTATGTTTCATAAGATAGATCCATGTGAAGCGTATACAATCATCAACTAATGTAAGGAAGAATATGTATCCAACATGTGTTGGAACATGATAGGGATCCCAAATGTCGCAATGAATCAAATCAAATGCATGCTTAGAAAGATTATTGTTAGATGCAAATGACAATCTTCTTTGTTTAGCTAAGGGACAGACATGACATGGAGCTGAAATATGATTTCTATCACATGTTAGACTTAACTGGTCCTTCATTGATTCTAACTTTTGATAGGACAAGTGACCAAGTCCTTCATGCTAGGTATTGGTGGTCACATTATTAACAACTGAACATATAGAATTGAAGTTATTTCAATTATTTAAAATAGATCTAGATGAAGTAGTGTCCAATATGTAGAGACCATACATTTTATTAGCCCTGCCAATCATTCTCATGCTATCCAGAATAGTGAAACAATCAATAAGAAATTGGATACTGACAATGATTTCCTGGTTAGTGCACTGATAGACAATATGTTGAACTTGAAATAAGGAACATATAACACTTCCTCTAGTATCAATTCAGAAGATATTTTCACTGTTTCATTGAAGTAAACAAGAATTCTTTCATTATTTGGTAGTGTAATATAGGCATTCCAGATTGGTTTCAGTGTGAGAAAAGCTGATTGAGCAGAGCATATATGGCTTGTGGCTCCAGAGTCCATTACCTAATATGTGTGAGAGTTTAGCATTGGACTGGAGGAAACAGAGAAACAAGTACCTGAGATGTGGCCAGAGTTGTTACATATTTCAGTACCAGTCTTTGTACTTGTAAAATGTGTACTCAGCATATTCATTAGTTGCTAATATTGAGTATGCTTTAAGGTTTGCACAAATTCCCCAACATTACCAGCAGCTGGCTCTGAGAATGAATCAGAAACTTGATTAGTAACAACATGATTCACTCGGGAATTAGAACCAGAACTTTATTCCCGTTTGGCTTTATATCCTGGTGGATATCCATGAAGCTTATAGCATTTATCAATTCCATGGCCTGTATAACCACATTAGGTACAAACATGCCTCTCTTTCCTTTGGAATTTATTTTGAACTTGACCTACAGTAGGTTTCTTGCTTTCATTCTTAACATAAAAAGCCAATGTATCAGTGGTGCCATACGTATTGGTATTGATAGACATTTGATGTTCCTCCTGAGAGATAAGGGCAAACACTTTGTTTATCGATGGAATGGGATCCATCATGAGTAATTGCCCTCTGACTTGGGCAAATGAATCATTTAATCCCATCAAAAATGACATCACATACTCTATATGGTAATGATCTATCAGTTTCTTTGTATCTTCACAACTACATTTTCAACAAGAGCAAACCGGCCTATAATTGCTGAGTTCCTCCCAAATTGTTTTCAAATTTGTAAAGTAGACACTTACTGATGATTGACCTTGAGTAAGGTTCATAAATTCTCTTCTCAGCTAAAATATGCGGGACCATTACTCTGTTGGTATCTTTCTTTAAGATCCTCCCAGATTTCTTGTGCAGATTCAGCATAAATAATACTTGTTGAATTTTTTTTGAGACAGAGTTAAGGATCCATGAAATTACAATATTATTATTTCAGTTCCAGATCTTCATCAATTCAGGATTGCTATCAAGTTTAGCTATGGATCCATCAATAAATCCTAGCTTATTTTTCACTAACAAAACAATTTTTAAAGATCTACTCCATGATGCATAGTTATCTCCCACCAATGGCTGTGACACAAGGATCAACCCTGGGCTCTCCAAATGGTGCAAGTAGTAAGGACTTGATCCATCATCTACGACGAAATTGCTCATTTACGAGGGAGTAAATGATGAGTGAATTTGATTATCAGTTTCTGCCATGGTGATCAGAAACAAACAGGAAAAAAAAAACTTATAGCAATGAAGAAATAGAGGTGAAATGCTCTGATATCATAATAGAATGAGGAAGAATGAATTTTATTAATTGAACTTCTTGAATCAAAATTGTATTACACATCGTCTATAAATACATATCAAAATTAATAGAAATGGAGCAAACTAATTGCATAACTAAACAAACTAATATTTATAACCAATACAACAGTGACATATATAACTAACCGTTCTAACTAACTAAAAGAATCTACTGCACTTGAGCTGGTTTGGTGCATTCACGCGGAGAAGCTGAATTAGTGAGCTGAGCTAGTTGGAATTGAGCTGTGATTGAGCTGAATTCTGTCCAAATAGCTTTGAAAATTGGTGAAGGAAAAAATCAGCTTTCGGCGCAATCTTTGGGGAATAAGGGGTTTTCTTTATGCTTTAAGGCTCACAAATTTTATGGACCAAAATGCGCACAACTGACACGAGGCAATCTCCTTCAAGAAATAAATACATCACAGTAGTTTCCAAATGCCAATGTTGTCAAGCAATAAAAACAACTGAACGTCTATTTCTCCGTGGGGAAATTTCTACAAAATTGAGGAATTTCTTCAAGCACAAATTCCGAATTAAATACTTCTGCATCAGAAATGTGGTGCAAGAGGTTTTAGCTTTGGAGGTTCTCAAATAGATAGTGTAGTGTACCTAAGATATCAATGATAATATAAAGGCACGTCATCGTCATGTCTAAGAAAGTGTCTCTCTATGGGTCAAGATCATCTTCTCATTCTTCATTGTCAACACTACCATATCCTCCATCCTCATGAAGGTAAGCATCGAGGATTAGATATTCCATTCCAGGGAGAGGAGAAGAACGAATACTCTCATGTAATCTTGCTTAGTCTCCTCCGGTGTAACTATCAAGTTACAATGAACTTCAAGCTGATAAAGTGATCAAAATACGAATTAAATTGATTGGAGTAACGGAGGAAGGTAACTAGTAATATTGAAGAAACACTCACTTGAGGGGGTCATTGAAACCCATACCGAGGTTCTCAAAATCAACTAAAACTTCCCAAGGCATATCCTTTGTAGCTCCTTTTAAATATTTATTCAACAATGGGTAGTTGCGAGTTTTGAGTTATCCAATATTAACCTAACTCAACGCCCCACACCTAACCAGAATTATAAATACCCGACAATTTATCTCTATTCCCAATGAAATACATAGTTTTTTTTTTGGGTGAATTTCCACCCCAACTATAATTTTTGGTACAATTTATCACCAAAATTTCTGAAATTAGCACAATGTTAAATTGCTCAAAGGTTGGGAAAAATACCCTTAACATAAACTAGGGGACGGGTTGGGCCCACAAGCCCCAAATTGTAAGGCCCAAATCTGAATAATACATATTTCAAGTTTATTTTAGGAAAGAAGCTGCATTTTTCAAATTGATGCCCGATGGGAGACAACAATGGAGCAACTTCCACCGCTGCAGATGATTTACTGCTAAAGCAATTCTTCGCCGAAGTAAGCGAGGTTGAGCGCGACAATGAAGTTAGCAGGTTTTTTTCTTTTTTTTCCCGATATTGATTAATGGTGGAAAAAATTATTTTAATTGGTGTCAATTAGGGTTGTGTTTTGTTCTTTGGTTTATGGATTTCCAAAACTATATGAAACGGACAAGACATTTTCATATTTATAGTGGAATGGATGGAGCCATGGTTAAGGTCTACTTTTCGTATACAAGAGTGATATCCATATATCGTTCGAGAAGTGTTGTTTGGTTTGATTGATGAATTTAAAATTTTGATCTTGAATTTTTTAAAAGTTAGTGCAAGTGTAGTGGCAATTTGCCTTATGGTGGTTTGTATTTTCTGATCTTGCATGTCTAGACATGAGTTCTGGAAAGTTATTTTTTCGAACAGACCTGACTCAAAGAAGGATCTCACCTGCATCAGAAGAATGTTGGTTTAATTAAAGATAATAGGAGAATAACCAAGCATTTCTCCTAGATCCCCATGGTATCACATTATGGGTTTGAGTGTGTCCCATAATCACGAGAAAGGCTTCAAAAGCTTAGTAAACTATCAACAGTTAAATGTCTAATTAATTAAAGAAAAGTACACTTATGTGTATAGACTCCACAAATTCTCTATCCCTGTCAAGACGTAGACTCCTTCAAACAAAATTAGTTGAACAGACTACTGAACTGATACCTGATCTTACACCAAGATTAATACTATAAATCTATAAAATTTGCTAGAATGTCATTGGACTGACAATATAAAGTATACTAATTTAAACCCAAAATAAAAGTATCTCGGTTAAGGATTGATTTTTGGATATTAAATATCTTAAATGGAGTTTGCTGTTTGTGTCTTTCTAGAATTCTCTTTTACATTTACTGTTCTTGATCCTTTCAATTTGTGATTTCAACATGTTCAGTGCATGTGTACTTAAATAGACAGACACTAACACACACATACACACACACATACCGCTTTTATTTCTGATTTCTACATCTTCCGCCAACATATCTTTGTCACTTTTGGGTTGCTGTAGGATCCTTTCATGCTTCAAGTTGAATGCATTTGAATATCTTAACCTACCATTTGATTCATCTATAGATGAAGTGAAAAGGCAATATCGTAAGGTGATCTCTTTCCTCATATCAAATGACCATTTCTGTTGACCATTCGTATCTCTGAATACTTGTGAAACGCGTTTTACATTAATTTGCCTTCTTGCAGTTATCTTTGCTAGTTCACCCTGATAAATGCAAACATCCACAAGCAAAGGAGGCATTTGCTGGTAAATAAGTCTCTTCTTGCTTTGGTAGGAAGTACGTGATTATGGATTTAGTCTGCTCTTTTTGACCTCTGTAATTGTTAGATAAATCTGGATATGACTTTGTTTATATAGCATGTATGCGCAGAGAAAGACTGCTATGTGTACTTTTTCAGTTAGAGAACATTGTCTGTCATAAATAGGAGTCGAAGTAGACTTTTCGGGAGAACCTGATAGCTGTTTATTTCCCACTTCTTATCCCATTTTAACCAATCCATTGGTCCAATTCTGTGATTTGAGGCTGTTCATTATTTGAGACTTTCTTTAGTGTAGTTTATACTTAGTGTACAATTCTGAAGGTTCAATATTTCAGGTGTGGTGTTACTTTTGTAGTTAGGATATGCATTTTAAAGTTTGTTTAAGTACTAGTTCTATGCATAAACTGCTCTTTGAGGAGGTGGAAATAGTTAGCATTTCGGCGAAAGTGCTAGTCCCTATAATAGATACAGTAGTGAATCAAAATATGTGAATTTGAGTGGAGCTGGTATATTTTTATCAGTAATTATAAACTTTTACTGCTTTCATGACAATAGTCTCCAAGATCAGTGCCAACTGGACATCGTATCAGTTTAGTATTTCTGGTCCATTCTTTTAATTTTTAGCTGACATTGTCTTTGTTTATTAACAGCATTAGCAAAAGCTCAACAAATATTACATGATCCGGCAGAGAGGGAATATCTTTTGAACCAGGTTAATGCAGCAAAAGGTTTGTGCTATCTTATTTTTTGTTAAGGACTCCATGTTTGCACTGCCCTTATTTTATTCTGTTAAAAACTTCTTCTTTTTTGGGTTAAAAACTATCACTGCTTTAGGGCTTATATTCTCAATTCTGCAACGTAATTTTTTCGCTTCATCTTATAGTATATAAACATGAATGATTTGTTTGTTTGTCAATGAGTAATGTTTGATTGATCTAGTGCCAGCAAGGGTACACCCTGTATAAAATGCAAATGCAGCAAACCCATTATTTCAGAAAATATTATGTTGAGAAACTTAGCCTTTGTTTGAGCCCCATTTTTTCCATCAAAATGTATTTTTGAACAGTGATTTGCTCATTTCAACCACTCATTCTTCAACAAAATAATATTATGTGCAAACCCAAAATTTTTCCTTATTTTTTAACCACACATTCTCTATCATAACACTATTACAACTATTACAAAATGGATTTTTTGAAAAAAAATGGGGCTCAAACAAGACCATGTGCCAACCATAAAAGTCAATCCATACCCGAAAGTTCAAGTCTTATATTGAGAAGTATAGATTTGTTCTAAGAAGCTATCTTTTCCCGTTCTCACAATTTAATATTCAGTTTTATCTTTTATCTTTTGTTAACTTAATGGTGCTCTCTAGCCTTGGTATAGTTCAGTTCCTCGTAACAAATGACAATCCCAATTACCAACTTTCTCCTTTGTTATGTTGTCCTGCTTTCCACTCCCTTCAAATCATCTTTTGATTGAACCTTTAGTGAAATTCTTGAATTTCTTTGTCCTTTCTAATTGAACATAAAACACCCTTTTTTTTCCCCTTAAGAATTTGAAATTTTTAAATTTTTTATTTTACCGTGATGCTTTAAAAGTTGTGATGTGTTCTCTCTTTCACTCCTTACCCTTACATTTTTTTTCTCCTTTTCATTTGGTGTTGATGTTCTTTTTCCATGTGCAATGTTATATCTTTAATTTTTACGGATCTGTGTAGTCTTTCTTTCTTTCTTTTTTGCTTTTACTTATTCCCTAATAAATGACTAATCTTGAAGAAGGCTCACTGTTCTAATTATGGAGTGCAGAAGAGCTTAGAGCAAAGAGGAAAAAGCAGCTGAAAAAAGATACTGCTAATAAATTGAAGTCGTTAGTGGATGAGGTAATTGATTGGCACCAACATTACTTTCTTGAGTATTTTTTACTGTCCGAAGTTCTGAAGTGATAATGTACTGCTTCCATAGGTTATCTGCTTTTTTGCCCTTAATGTGTGTATTCTTCATCCTTTCCCCTTGCATCACAATATCTAACGTTATTGCTGATCAGCAAGAAAGAGAAGAAAAATAGAAAGAGTGCATCTTTACCCATTTGTGATTGAAATTTATAACTATAATAAGAGGACTGATTGGATGACAAACAACTCATTGACTTCTTTTCAATAAAACATGACACAGGGAAAGTACGAGCAAGAATATGAACGGTCAGAGGAATTTCAGCAGAAACTAAAATTAAAAGTTCGTGAACTGTTAACAGATCAAGAATGGAGGAGAAGGAAAATGCAGATGAGGGTATGAGCACCACTGCACTTGTTCTACCTTTGATGATTACTTTCTATATCAACATTCTATTTTTGAATTTCGTAGATATCAGAGGAGGAAGGTAGATTAAAGAAAGATGAGGAAGAAACTAAAGAGATGTGGAAAAGAAAGCGTGAACACGAGGAGCAATGGGAAGGAACCAGAGAACAGAGGGTTTGTTTCATACAACTTAGTCTTATAGCTTGTTTAAGCATGCAATATGATTAAGAAGTGTTGGGACTGCCAGCTTGTATTCTAAATGATATAGTTTCATACAACTTAGTTTTATGAAATTATCCATTTTATATCTTGTTCTAGCTTGCTATTTGATTTGGTGCTGTTGGCCCTGGGTCTACAAGGTTGTATTCTTATTCAGCATGCATCATGTTGCGACGTGATTTATTGACAAGGCTGCTTGTTTATATTCCATATGCCATTTGCGCATGTGAATAATTAAAAATTGCAAGTAGGCATGTTCTCATGTTGAAACCATGTAGTTTGATTGTGCAAGAAATTTGTATGATGGGTGGTTCATGGTTGGTCTGGAAGAAAGATATAAGAATCTGAAAGTTAAAACGAATGGAAATAAGTACTGCAATTGTTGGTTGCTGGTGTTAACCCATGAGTATTGCTCACAATATTGTTGATAATGGAACCATCAGTATATCCGTGTTAACTGTTGATGATTCTCTATCTTCCCCTCGGTATTCATTCTTTCTTTGTCGATAAGTGAAAATAAAAGTTGACCACCGTGTCATCAAACCTTAAAAAATAATGCTGCCCATTCTGTTTTTCCATCCTAGATGCAAAAAGTCTGGGCATTTCTTTCATTAGTGGATAAACATTTCTCCTTCCTTCCTTCCCCAACTTGATACGTTTTTTATACCTGGCTAAGTAACTTGGACATTACTATGTTGGTCAAAATTGAACAAAATCGTCTCATCCCAGACGCTTTGCCCTCAGGTAGTATTTCTCTTGATATTTGCATGGACATCTGCCTTTTTTTCAGACTCCGGACTAGACATTGTAGCTTGTGGTTCATTTATACGGTATAGTATCCTTAAATTCCATGAAATGAGCTTCATTCTTTATAGTTGATTATCTCTATTTTACATCAGGTTTCCAGTTGGAGAGACTTTATGAAAGGTGGAAAGAAGGTGAGACCTAACTGCTGCTTTCATTTAGGGTACTTGTGGAAGGATTATTTATTACGTTTTACCAATTTCAATTTCGTACTTGTGCAGGTCAAGAAAGGAGAGATTCGGCCTCCAAAGCTCAAGACGGAAGATCCTAACAAATCCTACGTTCAAAGACCCGTGAAACGAGGCTGATTAGCTCGGATGCTTGATTATTGATCATTAACCAATTTATGGTATTGCTTGAGGCTGCTTTGCTTACAATTATATCAAATTTGAGCCACAGTGAATTATTGTACTATACCATTCAACATGGCCCTGTTTGGACACGCATTTTAATCTAGTGACATAATCGGAGATGTAAAATTCCTGGTGTAATGGCTGCTTATACCTCATGTAGATTGAATATTGTAATGGCTGCTGCTATAACATAGTTTTGCCTTGATAATAGTTCGACTAATACGATTAGACAATAGACAGTATTGGTTCCTTGATTAAAGGCATTTGTTATTACTTGTTTCTTTAATCTCTTAATTAATATTATAATCAAAAGATTTAAATCTTACGGTTCAAGTAATTGTCATTTGTCAATGAAAATATGCTGGTTAGTATTTTTCAAACTATTAAAACTTATTAGCATACTTCAATTTCCCATACGTAAATAGATGGCATCCCTAATTTTATGTAGCGAATTTTGGCTCCAAAACAGAGTTTTCATTCAATTATGTTTTCTCGAAACTCATTTTTTCAAAATTCATTTTCAATCACAATAATATTTTAGTTAGCAATCAGGCCCACAGTTTACTGTATATATTAAAAACAGTCGAAGAGGGAAGGAATTCTCTGTCATAAATTTAAAGTTTAAAAACTTTACCGCATTAAAGGTTTGATTAAAGCGCTAAGCGCCATTGGTTAAAGGATATGTCCATCTACTCGATCAGCAGGATATATATAATTTGCACTGAAACCATGAAAACCTAATGGCATAGCAGCCACTGCTAAAGTTAAAAATAGCTACTTTTTTTTCACTCGAAGGATACGTTGTAGAGTAAAAACACAAATTACACAGAAGCAACACCCTCTAATCTCTATTATACATGACTGAACATGATCTTAACACCCAATATCTCTCACCAATCAAGTATTGGGGGGTACTTCAAAAGCAGGAAAAAATTACCTGTGGAACAAAAGAATATAGGACTAACAAGAGATACACAATCTTCCCACCTAAGGAAGAAATGACAAATGCTGTCACTTCCACTTGTTTGAGCCTCATTTAGGAATAACTTTTTGGAAACTATGAACAGCTGGAAGTCGGACAACTTGCCTTGGCAAACTTGTCTCGTCATCTTCTGGCAACCTTTGAAGTGTGGAAGATACTGGAGTCCAGAGCCTTCAGGTCCACCGCCCGTCCCAAGTGGATACAGATGTTCCAGGAATCGTCACATTGCATCATGCTATTGTACAAATCACTGGAGATTGGGGATCTTGGCGTAGGACTTGAAGACGTATAGGAAAACCAGAAAGCAGGATCTAGATCCAAGCTACAGAACCTCGGTCACTAGTAACTTGTGGACGCCCTCTAGTTGGCGTTGCTGGTCTGTTAGCATTAAGCTCCTAGTTTGACAGCACAAGTAAAATTATCTCAGCACGAGATGAGAAGAAACTGAATGGAAAATTTACCCACCACAAAACCGAAAGTTCAAGATACAGTAGCACCTGCATCCACGTATCTTCCGTATGGTGATTGGGAGAGGTTTCTGGAGATGAAATTGCAGGTGGCAACGGATGAATAAGTTTTGGAACCACCACTAAATCTCTCCCCAAAACCAATATAGCACCAGCATTATTTGCAGTACCTGTAGAAGAATATTATAATTGAAACTTTAGAGAGCAAGTCCCACGGAAAAAAATAAAAAATTGAATGGCTGATCTACGAGCGTAATTAGCCAAGCAATAAGTAATTATTTAATCATTCAGGAGCACACCGCAGTAATTTGTGGCTGAAAAGAGAGTAATTAAATGACCCTGAGCAAATCTTTCAAATCCATCCATCACACATTCATGTGCTCGAACAATCAATTGAAGATCATTGTTATTACAAAATTCCATTACACGATCAGGCTGCAAAACAGAAGCTTATATGAGCCAAAATGTTTTAACTAATAAGGAAACCAAATAAATTCTCTTATTGTAAACCAGCATCCAGTATGGTACATATCATTAATACGAAACATCCGTAAATCTATTTTTTTTTTTTTTTCAATACACGTGAATTACACCTTAATTAAACTCAACTACCCTTTCCTATATTTTCAACCCATGAGCCATTGCAATCTTAAATATTCCCTTTATTCTTATAACTAGATAAATTATGTCATTCCTCCATTTACCACGCACCCTTTTACTCCTTCAGACGTAACTGAATAATATCATCGGCCATATGATACCCATCTCATCTGGACACCTAGACAGGGAATCCATCTAGACCAATAGATTTCTTCTCTATGAAACTCATAATTCTAGTATAGTTACCATTTATATCTTCAATAGAATTTACAAACCCAGACCCATGTGATGCCTTCTATTCAAAACAGTTCTCCTTATTTCCTGATCTTATTGCTGTGAAAACAGAAATTAATTTTCATCCTTGACATGTTTAACTTGGAGCTTTGCTATGTACACTCAGGTGTACACCCTCGGTGACAGAAGAACTGTTTTGAAGGCATCACATGGGTTTGGGTTTGTAAATTCTATTGAAGATATAAATGGTAAATATACTAGAAAGATATGAGTTTTATAGAGAAGAAATCTATTGGTCTAGATAGATTCCCTGTGTCTAAGTGTCCAGATGAGATAGGTATTCCAACAGCCAATGACAGAATGTCACTTGTGCATTATGTCACCCAGGTTGTACACCTAAATGTACAAGTTGAATAATCCTTGGTTTAGATCACTTTTTTCCCCTTTGCTCAGATATATAAAAAGCTTTTTCTCCATCTTTGGTTCCAATAATACTTCTCTCAGGCATCTACATAAGACTCTAAAATTACCCTTTTAGCATTCCTTTTTGCTAGCCTATACTTTACAAAAGCCTTCACAATATACATTTAACTAAGTTTCTATAACATTCCTTTTTTTTGCCAAAATCACTATCTAAGCCTTCTAGTTCCACCAATGCATTTCTGTATTAAGTGGGCCTTTGTACCTTTACACTTCCCTAGTAACTCATTTGCTAGATTCTTAATGCAGTAGCAAATGTTATCCCACATCAAGTGGCTATTTCATCAATATTCTATATTAAACTTTATCACTGGAAGTAACTTGCATTTGACTGCGTAGGTTCAACCATGGTATATTATGAACTCTACCTCTATGGTATTTCTTTTCCATTTTCTACTAACCATGTCAAGCACTAAGAGACTGTTGAATAGTTAGGCTCAAACCAGAAAAAACCTTAAAATCCTTGTAAAAAGAACTATGCCCCATGCAATAAAGGAGGAAATCTATATGGGTGAAGAAAATGCCCATTTCTAAATGTTTATCACATGAGACTCTTTTAAAACATATGGCTGGCTCTAAATCACAAGCCATTCTAAATCCAAAATAGTGTTTCTTTGATCATTGTCACATCTTCATATCTGGAGTTACCTTTCCCCGCATGATAAATCGATCACCAAACAACACTCAAAATCAGAAAGTAGACACACACCCACTTTGAGAGAGAGAGAGGAATGACTATTGACTAGTATAATCATCAGAATTGAAGAAAGTTTGCAAGAAAGATGTAAAGAGAAAACCCCTACCCCAAAGGTAACTAATCCAGGACCTCTTGCATTTGGTCGTAATCCTTCCACACTGTCATTTTCCGTGGGATCAGACCTGCAAGGAAATATTTACTTGTAATACTAGAATGAAGGAAAATTAGAAGAATTATGACAAAAGCATAGCAAGGACAGACATGCACTAACCACAACAAATCCATAAGGACAATTGATCCTGCTTCCATTGTAATTGGACGCTGAATATTCTCAATTTGTTCCACATGGTTCATTGATCTTCCAATACCACCATGCATACAAATAATTTTTTTCTCAATTAATGCTGCCAGAGGAAGCCAGTTAAACAATCTGTTTATCCGCTGCCATGCCCAGATTCCATCTCTCTCGCCCTGTTACATACACTGTCTTAAGATCAACTTTATTCAGAAATGAGAGAAAATTATGCAAATCCTACAATAATTTACCATGCGTTCAATGCACTCAATTCGAAAGCCAAAAAGTGCATTGATATCTGCAGCTTCATGATTACCACGAATTAAATGTATTTGATGGGGATGCTCAACCTGAGTATTCATTTATTTTCATGAAAACACATTAGATCAGTTCATTATAAAGGAAGGAATAAGAAACGATAATTGCTATAGTGCTAGACAGGCCAAGAACCTTCAAAGCTAGGAGAAGAGTTATGGTTTCCAAGCTGTGTTGGCCGCGATCAACATAATCTCCCAAGAAGAGATAATCTATATATCTGATAGTTATTTCTATAAAATTAGCATCAAAAAAAGTGAACAAACTTTGACAATCAATGAAATAGTTCAGATGTAACAATAACAGAATCAAACTCAATATAAACAACAATTTAGTGAGTGCTTTTCACATATAATCATGGTACACCAGGCGGACGGATGAATCGATACATCTTATTCAAGGGAGAACACAATTTTCACCCATTCAGTATTAGTAGTGTGAAATGGACTAAAAATTTATTGACAATTTTAAACATTTTAGAAATGTAAACTGATCATTTCCAGAATTGCATTTTAAATGATTTTGGGGGGGAGAGATGTAGGCAACACAAAACTAGAAGAAAGACTAAAAAATGCATAGATATTAAAACAAATACTCAACCTCAAAGCAGGCAAACTAAGGTAAGAGCACACCCTTAATATGCTCAATTTCTTTGAAGATTTCACATATCATGCACCCTCACCCAACCAGATAGAGCAACTACATCTATCTATACATATTCCATGAATCAAGGAGTCTTCAACGAAGAAGGCATGTGCTATAAAACCCAGAACAAGAACAAAGATACTGGCTGTAAGTCACACAAGCATATGAAATGGTGCAGCAACCGACTCATCCTTTTTGCACATTAAAAAACAATTAACCATTATTTTCTTCTTATTGGTCAATAGTCAAAAACTAGTTAGACCAGCTGTCTAAACAAAAGATGCATTGTAGGTGCCCAACCGCCACACAGCTTGCTAAGGGAAGGATTGCAGTATCTATATAAAGCACATAAAAAGTTTTCACTGGGAAAATTCTATTCCTATTTCCTCAAGACAACTTCATCCGATCCATTAAGGTCACATCTTCTAACCCCTAGTTAATAAGTTACTATCCACTGCAGACAATACATGCAACCAGATTAAACTTCTCATCCATGGGTTTAACAAGATGCTACTAGAATTGATGAAGCAACACCAGTAATCATTCAAAAGTACACCAAATGAATATAAATGCATCTCTCTTTTAATCAATGGTATTTATGATGTTGAATACTTGACCTACAAGCTTTTCATGTCCTAGAACCAAAACCAAAAACTATTTTCTAAGCAGCACTACTTTGAGTTGCCTCTATTTGAAATCCCTTGTAAATTAGAAAAATGGCAGGTTAAGGAGTGAAATGAAGAGATGTTAATTTAGCTAGCTATCTGAGAAGCAAATGAAATGTAACAGACCTATAAATTTCAAGTGGACCACTTTCTGTTGGCTAAAAAGGTATTAATAGAAAACAAGAACACTGAAAAATTCGAATTGAGAGGAAGAACTTTTAGGCGAAGAGTAGGAAGGTGAAAGAGACTAGATTTAGATATAATGAAAAATATGAAGCCAACTTTTGCAAAGTGTCCACAATCAGGAAGCAATGAATCCAAATAGTTTTTGATGTGGTATTTGACATTATTGTTGATGCAACTTCTCAAAATTTACTTTCAGCAAACATCCATAAATAAGGTTGTGATGCTTAGCTTATATATTGCATACAGAATAACATTCTTGTATTTATGATCCAAAGATTATAAATACTCATGATCCATAAGGTGCTTTGAGAACAGGATTAAATATGACAAGAGGGAAAAAAAGATCTTGATCATTTATGCTTTCTCAGAGGGCCTCAGAACCTTGCTTCAATAAAAAGATAGTGCATGCTTCTACAGTGAACCAGATGAATGGAATCAACGCATAATAACTACAAGCTTCAAAGGAGTTACAAATACTAATCCGAACAATGAGAACGGTTAGCCAATCTGATATCACATGCAAAGAACATTGAAATCAAATATTTTTTTGATAGCATCTACTAATTGCATTCCAAATGTTATTTTTTATGAAGTACTGAGGAAAAAAAGAAAGGCATAGGGATGTGTCATAGCTAACGTGATAAATGAAACTTTATCTCACATATAAGAATTTGGTACCAAGAACCTAAAGCATGTAGATGTGCAGTAAGATGAAAACTTACGCTATATCTCCAGCAGTTGAAGGAGATCCATACTCATCAAAAAGACGCATAAGATCCCCAAATTGCCCGTGCAAATCACCAAATATTTTAATAGGAGCCTTCAGCTGCAGAACAGTAGGTTCACTAGCAAATATTCTCTCAGCACTATCACAAAGATCTGCTATCTCATTGCTATCCAAGAAAAACTGTCTACGAACTGGAGGCTTCCAGCCACGAGGTTTCAGAAGATGAGCAATCACCTGGTAGAGGGGAACAGAGATCACATGAGACTAGAAGTTCAAAAAACTATTTTACAATGAGTAGAGAATTAAATGGAAAAAAAAAAATTTAGCAGCACCTCAAACTTGCAATTCTACAGTCACAAAAACTCCAGAAACAAAATAAAAAACAACTAAATCTTAGAACAATGAAAAATATAATGCTATGATGTACTTCTCGTCCTTACACATTTCTAAAGGAAGAAATGCCAACCAAAAATGTATCTGACTTCATCCCGGTGTCACAGATTGGTTAGCCTCCAATGCCATCTAAGTTAAAATAATACAAGATAAAATGGGGAAGCATGTATCTCCAGGAAATTCCACCTAACTAAATGTTCATTTGCAATTCACTTTACAACTCATTATTGATATTCCTTCATTGCGTTCCAAGAATAAATTCCCTGGATAATGGTTAGTGATACAATTTAATGCATTGTAGGGAAGGAAGACAAGTACCTTTTTAGGTACACTGTTAATAGACATTTGTCGATCAAAAAGTTTCCTTGCTGCTGTGGCATTTTCTGGGGTTCCATAACTGACTCGTCGGCCTTCGTTTTCAAACAGATCGATAGAAAGCTGTCTGACCATGCCACCTAAAGCTCCACCAGTCTCGGCAGCTATAACAACCTGCAAATATGTTGATGGAATATGATGAAACATGTTTATTTTCAACCAGACTACGATTTTGAGATGAAAGTTATAGATTCGTTATCCTGATACACACAGCACGGTGATGAAGCCTAACTCCAGCTGGAGCAGAGCTATTTGATGAAGCCGAATCAGGCAGCTCTATATGACCACTAGGGGTTGCCTCTGCCCCTCGATCTCTATCTGGCAGCTCGACTTCTCCATTAACTTGTCGGGCTTTAGCGGCAGCTAATGTAGCAGTAATAGCTTCGGCTTCAGCAGCTGCAGCCTCTACCAAGTACTCAACCCCTTTGTTTTGTCTTCTGTAGAAAATGACAAATTTAGTAATCTGTAACTTGAAGCAACTAAAAAATTACTGAGTGAATTGTAAACAACAGAACACAAACCAATGTCAATATATACTAGAAAACCTACCGGAAACCTAGGATCATTGCATTTTCTGTGCTTATATCTGTAAACATATCACCATTTACAGAGGGAGCTACAGGACTTCCCACCACAACTGCACCATCAGAGGCAGCATCAGACACCGGTGGCCTTGTTCTCTCATCAGCAAATCCATATTTACCAGGAAACTTCCCTAGCTGTACATTAGACGTAGCAGATGCAGCAGCTGCATGAGAAGCTGCACTAGTTGTTTCAGCAGCAGCAAGATCTTCAGCGACAAGCAAGTCATCAAGCAACACTCCTACAAACATAATCATGCAAACAGTTAATATAATTTGAGTCCATGTTTTTCATACTAGAATTTTTACACATTGTGAGAAGTGAGAACTAGTTCATATAAAAATTGGCAACTTGCAGATCTAATCTATTCAACTTTCTAAATAATTTTGAGACATAATCAATGTGCTGGTGTAATCTTCTATGAGCGAGACGCTATTCAGATCTATGTATCTCCCCAAAAGTAAGTTCCAAAGAAAACCTAAAAATAAAATAGTGCAACATTCAAATTGGAGTAATTTCTGTGTGGCAATAGAAATAGGTTCCAAACTAGGGCATGGGATCGTAAATGTCAAAATCCATAAATGAGCCAACTTATATAATTAACACCAGAACAATGATATGAAAGATGGTCCTGGATGATAGCAGGTAATAAACTAATTTTAACATGCCACTAACATGGGGCAAATTAAATGGCAAAATTGCTACAGATCTCCTATTTTCAGTCTTCTAACCAATAGGGCAGTCCAAAAAAATGTGCACTCATTATAACAAAAGATCAACTGCTTAACAAACTTGGAAAGGTGTCCAATATCATAGGATCGAAGTCTGTAGACATCTGACTATTCACCTATAGATGTTCCATCTATGTTGAGCCTTAAACGCTAATTCATTCCATTTGTCCACCCTCCTTTGGATTTCTAAGACAAAGGCTTGTGCATGGGCCATGTTTTTTGAGAGGACTTGTATGATAGACTTGTTTCTAAAAGTACTAGAGATTTTTGTAGCCACAATATTAATTCAGTCTTTCTCCTGATAAAAATCCCACCATCATCCTCATGATTCTAGCAGTCAAAGTGAGTCGTTGACCAATTTTCTACAGTAAGTCTGCTAGTATAATTTTCAAGGAGAGAGCATTTATATTTAAATTAATACATCCATCTCACACTAAGTTATCTTAGAAATAAAGTAAGTCCAACCTCTTTTTCAAAATACAGTTGCTCTTTTCTAATTTTATAGTACACCGTAACAGAGGTTTCTGGAATATAAAGAATCACATCATATATTGCTCATGCACAGCACGTCCGGGATCTTAGACAATGGAGTTCGATGAACAATAACTATAGCAGAATCATCCCAATAAGACTGACAGAAGGCACACAAAATGGAATGACCCAGATATACTGAGGATCCCGAATTTTTCCTAAATAAAACCAACTTCTTCCTCTGTAGTTAACATTGGGACAAAAGAATTCATGCTTTGCAAAGGGATCCAGAAGACATGCTTATGTACCACATACAGAATAATAAGAAACTCCTACTCTTCACTATCTCGAAATAATGACTGATTACAAATAAAACATAATTTTGGGTGTCGTGTCTTACCACCGCGTAGACCACCATACATGAAAATCAAGTCACCAACAGCAGCTGCGGTATGCCTACAGCGCCTCGTCAATTCAACTTCTGCACCCCCACCGGCAGCATCAGCACTGTATTTGCCAGTCCTCGGGCTAGTAACAACAGACTTTGTATCACACCAAACTCCCGCGGCAGTATCCAGAACTATACAGAAAAGACAACATGCAAAATATTTTTGAGAAGTAGATGAAACACGGAATTTCTTGTAAGCAATAAAGTTTTTTGTAGAGCAAGAAAGGGAAAAAGAAACAATAACAGAAAACTAAAAAAAGAAAAAGTACCAGCCACACTTGACAAGTCCTCCACCATACGTCCACCACCAAGGGCCCCACCAGATACATGAAGACGAGCATTAACAAAAACCTAGAGAAGCCAACGAAAAAGGGTCTAGGATTTTGCCCAAGAAAAAAAAAAGGACAATGTACTTTGTTTTGTGTAATGAACCCTAAACATATATGACCAATTAAGCTAACAATAACACTAATCAATAAAGGAACTTACTGCAGCATGTTGATATCTGGGAGATGGTGAGACCCCAGGAGCAATAGCCCATTCCCAGCGACCATCTCTATGTTTGGCAAGCCCATAAGCACTAGTCAACGGCTGCATAAAGATCATTTCAACAGAAGGTCAAATGAGGATAGTAGACAACATGGCAATGATACAAGTTGAAAAACTAATAATACGAGTCTGTTGATAATAGCAATCCGAAGTCAAATGTCATTACTGATTTACTGGAAAAATTCCGACTTTAAACGCATCAGAGAACTAGTATCACAGATTCACACATACCTCAGAGTCTCAACTTAGCTCGTTACAGGGGCAAAAATGGGTAGGAGAGGGGACAAATGAATGAGAGAACATGGAATATAAAAGTTGATGAGTGGAAGAGAGAGAGTAGAAATGGGGTAAGAATAATCATTGAATTGGAATTAAAGATGTAGTACAAATTAAACAAGTACGAGAAAAAATTATACTGCTTAGATTTATGCTAAGAGAACAGTCATAAAACCTAACACATGGTCCACTAATAGGGCTAAAAATGCAACAAATCCATAATCTTAGGAAGGCATGGATGGGTTTGATTCACGTAACCTCTAGTTAAGATAAGATCTTGGTTTGGGGAGATTTGAATAGTCACGTGGAGAAAAGGTAAGTCTACATGGAAATTTTGATATTAAATTAGAAAAATCATGTTATAGGGACTAGAGCGCCGAAGGCAATGCTATGGTGGGTGCTAGAGAAAATTGGAATTTCTATTAGATATATTAAAATCTAAAGAGATATGTATAAATGATTTGTCAAGGGTAAGAAATCTAGTGGGGACAAAAAGTATTCCAATTTCCTATTACTTAAGGCTTGTGTCAAGATTCTACAATGACCTTATCTATCTAAATTTGTCATGGATGAACTTATAACACATCCAGGATGAGGTCTTTGATGAACGTTTATTAAAAATAATTTCAACTAATAAGACCAAGGGGAATATAATGTGTAGCAGAACTTTGGAAGTGGACTGTTGAGAAATTGATTTGTCTATTTCTCAATGATTGAACAATGTCGCGAGTTACAATTTAAAATACAAAAGAAGCTATAAAAAAGGAAACTTCTAATCTCCTAAAACTAGTAAAAAATCAAATAATATACTATACAACACTAATTATGGAAATGAGATAATCTTTAATCAATTCTGCCTAATTTTTGCCTTCCTCCTTATTTGTTGTGATCCGGTTTTCCACGCTCCCGTTCAAGTCGGATCGTAGATGTTAATCATGTCCAACTTGCATATGAAATCATTGAAGTTTTGTCGAGGTAGTCATTTGATAAAGATATTTGCAGTTTGTTATTGTGTAAGGATATAGGTCATGCAAATAGTCCATTCCTTTCCTTTTGGTAGGTCCAATACCTCCTTAAGTCTCATTATTGCCTCCAATACTGCTTCTCTCCATTTAGGACTTTCCAATGCTTCTTTGATATTTCTTGGGATTTTTGTACTGTCAAGATGAGATGTGAAAGTATGAAATCCTATAGACGGAACATCATAAATATGAATTTTGAAATAGGATGGAGAGTACATGACCGAGGTCGCTTTCAAGAGCAATGGACAAGTTAGGGATTTCTGAAGTTTCATGAGGATCCATCATCGGTTCTAACTCTTTGGTGCTTCGGATGTGATGGTCTCTTTGTACTTTGCTTTTGACCTCCGTGAGTAGATTAGTAAAGTTTTCTTCTGTTAAAGACATGCTAGATGGTAGGATGGGATTAATGTTTGGTGGTGTAGGTGTAGGTGTAGGTTCAGGAAGAGTGAGATCAAAATCTAGAAATCGATCTTCATGTAAGGTCTCCCCCTGAAGAGAGGATTTTTGAAAGTACGGAGTATCTTCAAAGAAGGTGACATCGAGGCTTACAAAGATCTTCATGGAAGGGTCATAGCACTTGTAGCCTTTTTGAGTAGGAGAATATCCAATAAAGACACATTTAACCGCTCAAGGATTAAGTTTCCCTCTACAATGAGAGTGAATATGAATAATAGTAGTACATCCAAACACTCGTAAGGGTAGATTGGAGTTGAGGCCAGAGGTTGGAAAAAACTTCTAAAGTTAGGTGATTCGAAGTTTAGAATACGACTAGGCATTGTTTTCAGTAGGTAGGTAGATGTTAGGATAGCATCTCCCCATTTGGGCATATTAATAGTGAACATCAATGTGCGAGCAACTTCTAGGAGATATCTATTTTTACGTTCGGCAATCTAATTTTATTGGGGAGTGTCAACGCAAAAGTTTTGGTGGATTATTCCATGTGTTTGGAGAAAATCCTCCGTGGTGTTATTGAAATATTTTGTGCCATTATCTGTATGTAAAATTTGAATTTATGTTTGGAACTGTGTTTGGATCATGAAGAGAAAATTGATGAATACATAACGAACATGTGATCTATCTTTTAGTAGGTAAACCCAACATACTCAAGTGTGGTCGTCAATGAATGTCACAAAGCACTTTGCATGAGTACGATTGGGAATTCGTGAGGGGCCCATAAATTGTTATGGATCATAGTGAATGGCTTGGAAGGTTTGTAGGCGGATGTTGGGAATGATATACGTCGGTGTTTTGCAAACTCACATATTTCACATTGAATATCAACAAACTTTTTATTCATAAAATAAATATTAAGGGAAATACACATTTTAGGTATTGAAAGTTGGATGACCACGCTATGATAACGTGTAGAGATTGATTGTTTATTTCTCAATGATTGTACAATGTCACGAGTTACAATTTATAATACAAAGGAAGCTGTAAAAAATGAAACTTCTAATCTCCTAGAACTAGTAAGAAATCAAATAATATACTATACAACACTAATTATTGAAAGGAGATAATCTTTAATCAATTCTGCCTAATTTTCGCCTTCCTCCTTATTTGATGTGATCCGGTTTTCCACATGAACTTTGCAACCTAATTGCTTTTAAGTATAACTAAGATGGAATATAGACAATATCTTTTTGTCAAAGTAGGAATAACAATTTCATGACACATTGTATCATGTTGCCTTTGACTGTTTTAGGTTTTTAATCTCCATTACTAATATAGACTGCATATAACACAAATGGACTGTTGCATTTTAATCGCAAAATAATAGAGAAATCAACACAACTAATTAGTGGTTTGACGATGTGCCTACGTCCACAAGGGCATCAGCCATTTTTATCCAGTAAACTTGTGTTCCACTCTATATGAACCACATATACAATATGGACAAAAAAGATGGAGAAGTGCCGCTACAAGGATGCTATGTGATTGTAAGATACCTTCTAAAAGACAGGCATACCATAAATGAGGATGTTAGCCCATGTTTGGGCTCCATTTTAATTTTAATGCATTTTTCTATCTCCTCTTTTTAACCACACATTCTCCAATAAAATAATATTACACATAAACCAAAACTTTTCCTTCTTTTTTAACAACACATTCTTCAAAAAATTCATTATTCTAAAATATATTTTCCCAAAAAAAAAAAACACTCATATATTTGGCCCCCATTTTTTCAAAAACTCTTTTTTTTCAAAACTCATTTTCAACCACTCTCTCCTATAAAATAATATTACATGTAAATTGAAAAGTTTTCTTACTTTTTAACCACACAATCTCCAACAAAACACTATTCAAAAATGCATTTTTTGCCAAAAAATGGGCTCAAACAAGGGCACATTAAGCCCTTGTTTGATGGCCAAAAAAATGTTTTGAATAGTGATTTTTTGGAGAATGTGCAATTAAAAAGTTGGGAAAAAATTTGAGTTTACGTGCATAATATTTTATAGTGTGAATATATGATTGAAAATAAGTATGTAAGAAATTTTTTTTCAAAATAATGATTGTCAAACAAGGGCTAAAATGGAGCCCAACCAGGGGGGATTAATATGGATGTACGATCATAGTAAAATAAATAGATAAGAATGGGTAATTTATGCCATCAAGTAAATGTGATGCCAAAGAAGAATGGTTAAATGAAGGACAACTTAAATGGTTAGAACATATGTTGCACAGACCTGAAGAATTCACAAAGAATGATGCAATCTCGCTTGAACATGTTAGAAGATAATAATATAGACCATAACTAACACTCCCTATGTTTGCATTAATTTCAATGAACCTTTCGGAAGATAAAGCATTGAGCCAAATAGTGTGATATAAAAGGACTTAAATAGCCGATCATGTGTTTATTGGGAATAAAGTATGCATCTTGTCGTGAAATTGTTATATAATAATCTAACTGGAGAACTTATGCGCATAGGTCTTTGCTCACAAGTCTAGCATTATGTCATACATTAATGGTTTTTAATTCCATTAAGAGAAACTGATCTGATGCTCTATTATGTCACTCCTCTAATTTTTTTTTATATCCTTGTATTTGCATGACAACTAATGATTAATTTAACTTGAATTATAGATGCACAATAAATTCATATCTACATTATAGCAATTGTAGCATGAAATCATAAAGAACACAAATCATACATGACTAGGGATTCTAAAATTTTGCAAAATGAGGGGAATTCAAAATCTATCAAACTTCAAGTTTCAGCTTAAACTAGTGAAATTTCCTATGTTGTTGACCTTCGGCTTAAAAAGTCCATCTAATCTTAGTGCATGCACATAAAAATCAGTTATTGTAGTAGAGACATGAACTATTACACCTGGTACCAACCTAATGAACATATGACCAACCCCCTAAAAGTCTTTTCAAAAATCACGTCAATATATCCTCATGAAACGTAAGCCAACACAAAGATTATTCCAAGACAGCAAATAAAGAAGTCCACTATCAAATCTAACTAAATAATGCGCACACATTCTAGGTAGATCATAACCCATCCGTGATGCAACAGTCGGAAATCTCACTAACCACGCTATTTGCGTCCCTCCCTCCACAAAGTAGAAGAAGACCATCAGATCGTGCACTTGCAGTTGCGTACCTAGGTAAGGAGACACACAAATAAAAAGTCAAAACAAATTTCTCTATATGTATACACACTCAGCACAAATTATCATTAAATGAAACATAAAAGGGATATACATATTATTCCCTTGAAACTTCTACAGACACCAAGCAGAAGAGGATGAAATTATGCATCTCAACTACTTCATCACAATCTTCCAGTTTACAAAACTGACATAGTGCTCAAGTACCACAAAAGAAAATATTTAGCGAATGATACAAGCAAAACATATTCAGATCATGTAAAAGGCTGAGAGCAAACCTTCCACAAGAAGGAAACTTGGTGCCATATTGGGTCAAGTTATTTTCAGGCACTTCTAAATACAACCCAATCTCAGTTAATAGAATTTTCTAATCTGACCGAAGATGGAAAAACTCTGACTGAAGATGGAAAAACCATAGAGTTGCTACCTAGAATAAATTTTGCAGTTGCAGCATTTTCACGTGTGAAAGATCATATAAACTTCACCATTGACCAAAAAAGGGCCTTGCTTTCACACTGGATTTAATAATTCCCAGAAACAAAGATGAAAGAAAAGTATTAGTTGTACAGCAGGTCAGACACATTTCCAAACCCCCGTCAAAATTGTGAATAAAAAAATAGTCTGGTAGCCTGATAATCAAGGAAACCGTGCAGTGATCATGATTTTCATTTAAGTGAAAAGTATTACCAAAATCCGCAATAAATGAAATAGAGCAAGTTTAAGTAACTCCATTTCAAGTCACCAAAAATGGAATACCATAATGTTGTAAAAATAGCTTGATCTAAAAGGTTCAATTAGTAAATTTTTTGCACTTTTACGTGTCAAATATTTTGCTTAGCTGGGGATTAATTGAGTATGCCAAATGGTGGGGAACTGGGCCGAATAAATAAGATCTCAAGGCCTGAAAAGGGCGCCAATTTTAAGAATGGGTAGACAAAAATAGGGGAAATAAAAAATAGAGAATGAATTAAGATGAGGGCAACGGATAAAAAAGTCAGGACAAAAATCACTTCTCATTGAAGTTAGTATTCACATCTTCTTGGAGATTCCAAAAACCATATGCAGCCAGTCACAATTGTATTTCACTGTGGGAAGTCAATGCCATTTTTGTGAAATCGTCAAAGAGTCAAGAAGGCTCAGACACAATAACTCGAATAGATCAAACAATAGCTTAATTACAAATAGCAAGCATTGGAAAACATTCATGAATGGTGACAGACAATTCCTCTTTAGATCAAGAAGGCTTCATGAAATTACCAGGATGATATTGAAGTATTACATAGATATTTGATTAATGTGAAACAACTATACAAGCCAATATTAGTCATCACCTAGAGGACTAACATGTGTTCCCTAACTTTGATCACTCCTATTGTTAGTTCTAATATAGAGGCTAAACATAACTCAACAAAGTCTTATTCATTATTCATTTGGTTCGGCTACATGGAACCACTTCCAACCCCCTTCAGTGAGAGCAAGGTCGAATACGTAAAAAAATAAAAGATAGAAATAAATCACACTGGCCATAGTCTGGCGAGATCACAAGACCATATGATAAACTTTTCTTTTCAATCAATTCCTTCACAATACTTCCTAAGGAAAATATTGAATTGGCTCCTCAATGGACAGTTAGAGGATATGCTAATGACATGTATCCTTTACTCTAAATGAAAAGGTGCAAACAGCATTAAGTCTTCCTTTACGCATCACATAAACATGGAAGCCTAAGGGACACCAAATTAATTATTCCAAAATAAGACACTTAATAAGGAAGCACGTCTCTATTTATAGTACTTGGTAATACCAGAAAATGATTTCAGATTAAATACTAGAAAATTTGAGTAGTATTATTGAGTACTGACAACAACAATTAAATCGCACATGTGGTTAGTCATACAACTAGGAAATGCCATATCCTTACAAACCAAAGCTTCGTGTAAGGTTGGATCAACTAATAACCCCATCACATTATGCAAATGAAAAGCAGTAACTTAGTACCAAAGATGAGGAGTACATTTAAGCGCAAAACACAATGTTGAAGACAAAATTTGAAAGAATATATGTGTTTCCTCTCTAACATTTCAATCTTTTAGATAATATGGTTGAGTTCAAGTCTAGCAACCATAATTTATGAAAATTGTGCACGTTCAAACTTTTGATAAAAAAATAAATAAAAAATAGATTAGGTCCGCACATGAGGGACATGTTAAAAACAACTAAAATAAATATATGTGACCTCCATCTAATAGGAAAGTCAAATCCTTACAAACCAAAGCGTCGTGTAAGGTTGTATCAACTAATAACCCCATCATATTATGCAAATGGAAAGGGGTAACTTAGTACCAAAGCCGAGCAGTACATTAAAGCAGAAAATACAATTTTGAAGACAAAATTTGAAAGAATATATGTGGTTCCTCTCTAACAATTTAATCTTTTAGATAAGATGGTCGAGTTCAAGTCTAGCTACCATAATTTATGAAAATTGTGCATGTTCAAACTTTTGATAGAAAATAAATGAAAAATAGATTAGGTCCGCACATGAGGGACATGTTAAAAACAACTAAAATAAATATATGTGACCTCTATCTAACCTATTAAACTTTTAAATTAGATAATTAACACACAAGACAAGTCGTTTTTAGAGAAGTGTCACATTCAATTTGCTGTAGCTATGAGCCACCCCAAAGTTTTCAACTATGGAAAAATATATATCTACTTAAATCGACTATGTAAAGCATAATTTTTAAAACGTATTAAAACGGTTAAATAAAGCCAAGTATTATATCTACATGGTATAGACTAAGAGTTCATAAGTATAATGTTGAATCACCTCATCCAGCTAAAGTTGTTAGAAAGGAAAAGATCAAAACTAACATCACTTGTGATGGTTTATAAGGATCTAGTTGCTTTGGGTTACAAGTAAATTTAACAATTAACTATGCAGAGCACCATAAGGATTCATGTCCCCAAATTATATTGGTTATAAGGATTAGTTTGTTATTGTTATTGGATTCATTTTCTTCATCAACGGCTTAACATGAGTTTCTAAATGGTGGTAGTCAAACTTGAACCAGGACCATGTTGAACAAAAGACATAGAGCATCCAGATATTGATCTTAAACAATTCAAGTCTTAAAATAAGTACAAGTACATAAGGTAACACAAGAAACGAGAGAACGCTAAGTCCAAAGGGAAACAACTAATTTTAAAGAAAAGGTAGAAAGATATAATGCTTAGATTAAAGAGGTGCCAAAAAACTTACATACATGGAGGCGGGCCTTCACCCTCTGGTTCCAGTTTCCGCCATTCATATGGTTTGGCAGCTGTGTCTAGTGCCCATACATCAGCTAAAGCTCTTTTTCCTAGAGAGCATGCAACAATTATTTATGTCCAAAATTACATAAATGTCACAAGAAAAAAATATTGAGCACGAAACTGACCATCATTTCCACCAATTGCCATGAGATATCGTTGTCCCACCAAAGCCATGACATGCCCATAGCGTGGTCCTGGTCCGGGGCCTTGTACCGCAACCCTAAAATAATATTGGGTTTTAGCCTAGTGACTGTAGCATGCATAGAAGATAAGATTTACATGTATATGTTTATACAATTGTATTTTTTTTTTCTACCAAATATGCATATTCTATGCCATATTTATAAAGAGGCTAACCTATGCCAACGTGGTCGTTGTTGTGTGAGGTCCAGTACATGAAGATCTTCTGCAGAAAGACCAGCTGGACCAATTCCACCCTGTGATGATAGTTATACTGAGCAACATAAATATCAAATGAAAGAAGAATTATTACATAGCAAAGTTTCAATTTAAATATATATATCAACAAACCTGAATAACAACCATAGTACCGACAGCAGTTGCCACGTGTGCCGCCCTTGGTGAGGGTGGTTCTCCAATTGGGGTAATTCTGTAGAGTGATTTAAAGCACATTACCAAATTACAACAATTTTAAACTAAGAGAAGCAATGAGTAGACCAGAAAGTCGAGTGGAGATTCTAAACAGAAGTGATCAACTTATGCTTACCGAGACCATTTATTCGTCAAGACATCATAAGAATGCACATCAGCAGTGGCCCCAGCCAACCCTGCAATAGATACACAGTAAGTATCGTGTAGCTATTTAATGAGTTCAGATTTCAATTCAACCATTAACCCATAAAATAAGTAAGCAACATCATTAATCATCATTCCACAATGCGGTACTCCATCAAAACAAATATAGATCATATTTCCTCTACAAGAGTCTCTAATTTCCAAGGGGTAGCAAACTGATTTTTGCTTTATCATTTTCGATTTGTTGACAAATTTGAAAAGACAAGCGATACAAGGATTAGGTGATCAGAAGATTCCTAACAAATATAAAGCAAACTTTACAAAATAGTAACTAGACTAGTTAAGCTCCACGGAAGAAGTGTTGACAGCTAAAAGACCAGTCGTTCATGAGATGAACGAAATAGAAACATCCCTATTAGATGGATGTGTGTAAAGTATAATGAATAAAATAATAAATGAGAATGTGCACATCAGTTGAGGATCTTGAGACTTAGAAAATCTCATTCATAAGAGAGGTGTGATCTTGACAAAGAGGCTAGAAGAGAAATGGAAACAAAAGTCAACATAGCCTAATATAATTGCAAACTATTTGATTGTATTGGACCTTCGAGTAGATGTAGTGTTGGATTGAACGAAATTTAAAAAAGTATTTATGCAGGCAACTCAAGTTTATTGTGAAAATAAATTTGCAGCTTCTCACAAATTTGAATAGGAAATCTATGTTCTATCTCTCACTTCAATAACAATGGAAAATAAGTTAATGAAATTATTCTGTACAACTCAATACATAATATCCCTTCGAAATATAGAACTCCAACAAGCATACAGAAAGAGAAATCAGAATTATCGAACTTGTATGTAGCTAAGATACACAGACTATAGTGGCAAATATACTGGCAATCTCCATCTCTACTGTTTCTTCATATATATATAACCACTGGATACCTCATTTGAACTCCAACTCAACCTCATATTATTATACTAACACCCCTCCAAAAAAAACTGCAAGCAGCGGTAAAGCCAAGTATTTGAGCAAATTTTTGGTATTTCAGTTCTTGAATATAAATCAAAAGGTAAACAGAAATGCAGCTCCAATCAACTAAGTGAACCTATATTTACAACTATAATGAGCTGTATTTAAATTAATGAAGAAAACATACGAATTCCGGCACTTCCAGCCGAGGAAGGAGTTCCCGAGGCAGCGGAATTTCCTTCAAGTGCTGTAGCACCACCGAACAGAATTAATCTCGGGCCAATATATCCAGGAGTTCCCTCCTCCCCAATAGCCGGTACAGCTGTAAGTGTGTGGCCACACCTGGGGCCCGGTCCGTCCCCATTCTTCTCAATTATCACATTCACCACCGTATAGGTCGGTGCACAGCGTGGCCCAGCCACCACCTGTTCACTACCATCAATACCATCATTATTACTATAATTACTAATATCATTATCATTATTCTGTTGTTGCTGTTGCTGAGGAATGGGAGATTGCGATTCAGTGGGCTGGTCCGAACCGTTGGCAGAGGTGGGCTGGTCTGATGGATCGCGATCAACTTCTGTGTTCATAGTCGAATCCACGTCCATTTTTACCAAAAAAACCCAAATTTCCGAAGGTTTAGAATATGAGCAGAGCTTGAATTCTCAACAATTCGCATTTTCAATCGTCATTTAACAAAAGCCCTAGCTCCTGATCGTTCAAGCTCGCAACATCATCTCCCCAAAAGAAAGGATCTTTTTTGTCCAAACTTTTCTTCTCTCTCCCGAAGTGCGAAGAAAACAACCGGTACAGCCAATCCAGACAAGCTTTTTCTCTCTCTCTAACCCAATTTGTCTCTTTCTATATATACGTGTCTGTATCTTGAATAAAAGTAGAAAGGGAAGAGAAAACGAAATTGTTCTTTATCCAGGATTTTCAATTGAGCAAATTTAGGGAAAATAATTCTAATTTATCGTCCATCAAAATGCTCGGGTCCTCAGATTTTCAACGAAATTGAAAGGGATAGACTACTCGTATTTCCAGTCCGATTTTGTGAAAACCAACTATTTCAAGTTGGGCCAAGAGGTGGAGCATTGTGGCTTACCGGGCCTCTAATATGGACCTTTAAGTTTGGGCCCAATCTGTATTGGGTCAAGTGGTTCACGGTTCGACTTAATATTTTAGTTGAAAAAACACAAATGGCACTGATATTTTGCTAGTGTTTTTTAATTGTTCTTGTTCATGTCTCCATTAAAAGAAATTCCTGCAATGAAAAATGAAAAATGAAAAATGAAAAATGAAAAATGAAAATTGTTAAATTGAAAAGAACCTGAGGACTACAAGAATCCATTCCCACCCAGAAAGAAATAGATAACTTGCGTTCATGACGATTCTGTGTGTGTCACTCTGTATATTCTCCCTTTCCCTTTTAACAACATCACTCCTCGACGCAAAGCACTTAAATTAAACTTCCCGACCCAGAAAAAAGTAATCTTGATTACAGCTGAATGGTGCAAAAATATGAACTGAATATTGAATTGTAGAGAGAAAGAACAACTATTGATGGGATGGGTGCTCAGAAAAGCATTCATGCTGGCAACGGTAAGTAGCATGTTTTCCCCATTTATGGGCCATTCCAATTTTTTGGTTATGAATTATGATTTGTTTTCAAGATTTTTTTCATAAGCTTATTTGTGTTGTGTGGTGATTGATAATAGAAAGTGAGAACTGATTGTTTTGAACTGTCTATTGGGTATGGAAATGTGCTTGTGTGCAGCCAAGATAGACTTCAATGTTGATTTCACCCACAAATTATGTGCTGCTTTTATGTTCAACCCTTTCAGGTTCTTCTTCACATTCTCTAACTTTATGTACAAATGCAAGCGTTTAATTACTTATCCCAAATTTTCTCATATATGTTTCTAAAACAGGAACAGTGGAAGTCCATTATCACTAGTTGTTGGAAGGTGAGATACTGTTAATTTTTTGCTAATTTGAGGTGGGCTAAAATGTGTTGGAAATGCGTTTTTGGGGGTAATGGTTGCCGGTTGGTTGCATAATTTTTTCACATCTTGGCAGTCTTTGTATAAAGCACCCAAATTTATTTGGTAAGAATGAGAAGCTTGATGTGCTGTGGGATAAAGGGCTTTGTGATTCCAATGTCTTGATTACTTGCCGGAAGCCGAGACCAGAATGGCTATCACAACAAGCTTTTGTCATTCAGGTATGCTCTATAATTAGCTGTAGTTAATGAGGTTTCTGAACGCCTTTTGCTATTTGCCAAAATTATGCTTTGTGGAACTTATGTACTTCATTTCACCAAATTGATTAGTATTTCAAATGAAGATATGATTTTCAGAATGTTCATATTAAGAGTAGCTCTGCAGTAATCGTTCAATGATTTTAATAATTATACATGAATCTAAGTCCAGATATGTTATCTCAGTCAATTCAGATATGCCAAATAACATATTTTTACAATTGTGTGACAAGTAATCTATCAGGTATTCACTTAATTTATTCTTTCAATAGATGCCCACGTCACCAATCTCCTTGAACGTGACTTTTGCTAGGATCTGCTGGGTCTATCGAGCTAAACTGTTGAAACTAAATTTTATATGAGATTTAAAAGCAGTGTTATAGTGGAACTGAATTTGGTTCCAAGGAGTGAATCTTAATTGAAAATACACTTTGATTCTCAGCACTCTATTTCTCCTGAGATCGGGATCCATGGCATACCTGTGGACAATTTCTCTCGTACGGGGAGTGGAGATGTGAATCTTTGTCGCTTTTCTGCTGGTGTCGATCTGAGTGAGCCTGCAAGTTCCAACTGGAGTAGCAAAACCAGTATAAAGTTTGAGGTATATGTTGCATTCATAATCAACGCACAGTTTTTAACTGTTGGGTTGGTCAATGATACTTCTTTTCATTAAATTAACTGAGAACAAATCAATGCAGCACGTTCGTCCAATTAATGATGATGGGCGTTCAATAAGCAGAGACCTTCATGGATTTCCCGTGACTTGCAGGTAGCTGAAGCTGCTATTTATCCTGTTTCCATTTGATTGACAGGCTGACACTGATGACTTTTTGCACTTGCATTTGTCTTCCAGTGGAGGTTGTCATGATAGTATGGTAGTACTCAAACAAGAATCTCGATTTGCCAAGGCAAATGACCACAGTTTCACTCGAGTAATAGATCTCTGTTCACCAAACTGAAGTAATTCAATTTCACCAATTTGTTTAACTTTCTAAGTTCAGAATATGACAAGTATTTCTTTTTGTGAACTCCACATATGACCTTGAATATAGTTTTGTCTGCAAATCGAACAAGGGATACCAATTCTTTCTAAGTGGCTGATCTTCAACCGACTCAAGTTTGTTGCATCAAAGGGAATAAGACTTGGGCCAGCATTTTTCTTATCAAGGTGAGCAATATTTTTCGCGTTTGTAGAGTATCAACTGAAATTTTGAAAATGAGAAGATATTAAGCACCTGGGAGGTGCAAACCATGTAAAAAGAGAAGAATCAAAAGAAGTTAAGAATGAAGTACCCAATAAGCAGGGGCGGACCTTACTTTTAAAAGATTGGGCCTAAAGGTTGGGCCAAGTTCTTTTCTTTTCTTTCATAGAATCAGCCTTTTTTACTTCGTAAAATTTGCTCAAAAAAATTTAGTCCACTGCAAAAGTCAATGTCCAGCCCCAACTCTAATTTTAGCCCACCCCAAAATACAGATCTAGTTCTTCCCCTGCCAATAAGTACCAGAAATTTTATGCGGAGGAAGTAAGAAAAGCTTTAAGTTGATGTGATCTGAAACCTCTAACAGTACAAGAATAAGTGAGAAATTTCAGTGATCTTTGGTAACATATAGAGGTTCCCAGGTGTTCTATCTCTAATGCACATTCACATTTATTTTATTTACAGTAGAGAAGATGCTTCCTCATTTATTTTATTTACAGTAGAAAAGATCTCAAATTTTCCTCACTGAATGGGATTTCCTATCCACTATGCAAACAAAATAAGGCGTTCATGGTTTGTGGTATCTCTAACAGATGAATGTGCTACCTACTACTTTACTATCTATACAATATTTTTATATTGTTTTTTTTTTAGATTTTCACCTTATCATCTGGCAGCCTTTCAGGTGGCTCTACCGTTGGGGACATTGCTCCTTATCAAGCCTTTTCAATTGGTGGGCCTGGTAGTGTGCGAGGGTATGGTGAAGGTGCTGTTGGATCTGGTAGATCATGTCTAGTTGCTAACAGCGAACTTACCTTACCTCTGGTACGTATTGATTCGTAATCTTATGTTGCTGGCTGCTAGTTTACTTTGTTAAGTCTTAGCTTATCTTTATTGTATATTATGGCCTTTTTGGGAGGATTTTTGCTTCTGCTTCTGTGCTTATAGACATTAGAAAGTCTTCTCGCAAATTGATTTGATCAAACTGATCCAAAACAATAGAGAGAAACACGAGAGAGAAGAAGAGAATTTTGTGAGGGGAAAAATTTAAATGTCTCATGATATAAAATCATAATCCTATTTTTGCTTACTATCTAGTGAAAATTGGTTATTATCAAAGTAAAAAGAATGAAAAATTTCCTAATTTCAACCGAGCAATGATGGAAAGGAAATAAATCAAATACTAAAAAAGATCTATCGAAATAAATCCTACTTTAGGTCTTATTTCCTTTTCCTAATAGAAGTGTGTATTTTTGGCATGTTTCCAATGTAACTTTTGACCACATACTCCATCACAAATGCTTGAAACTCTCAGAAGCCTTTTGAATGATCTAGGTTCTATTGATTAATTTTAAGCAATCTATAACTTATTTGCGATGAATGGAACACAGCTATTGAAGAAGCCTTCTTGCTGGCCTTACTTATAAATTAGAATATTTTACTGCTATTAAACATATATGTGCCTGAATTGTCTGCAAAAATAATGATGTGTTGTGGAGGCAATTCCACCGCCATCAAATGATATTTATAATCAATGGCCAATTTCTAAAGGACTCTAGCTTTCAAAGTCGTATATAAAAAGGAAAGGGGAAACCATTAATCTAGCCTTTAATGTAGGTTCTCTAAGTGACAGTCTTTTTAAACAAGGAAATGCAGAGAAAGTGAATAAAACCATAGCTCAATCTGATGTCAGAGAGCACCATACTCAACAATATTTCAATTCCACTCTGAAATTTGTTACAGCAAAGAGGCATATTTATAGCTGCTAGAAAACCCTAAAGACTTCAGAATATTGTCTGGAACATGGCCTACTCTATAGTGGAAATGGGGCATCAACTACTTCAGGACTGAAACATTTAAGTTATTTATTATGCTAGATTCCAGCCTAAGAAAGAATTCGTAAGTAACTAAGGAAACACTAAAACTATGAAGCATGAAATGAACAAGCAGACATTTAACTTTTCTAGAAAGTAGAACATGGACATACATGATTAAAATTCTCTGAAGTTACACATATGTACATTACATTTTTATTTTTATGGTTTTTTTTTTTTTTAACTAAAATAATGCTTTTTCTTTGCTTTGATTTTAAATTGTGAGGTGAGTCTTTTGTAGCAAGGAAACCATATGCTGTATTATTTATTAATCGTGTTAATGAAAGAAAAAATGCTTACAGTAGATATAAAACAAATTGAAGTTCTTAGAGGGATTATGACAACTTGAATAGTGAACTGTCATACTGAAAATAACAATAAAATGAGAAGCAACATGGCCATAAATCAATTATACTTCCCTTGCAGCACAATTTGAGCAGAAAAGATACTTGTGAAATCATCTAAAGTTGGAAATGGTCTTTTAAGATAAAACTATATTTCAGCAAGAAATTGTAACTGCAAGGAGTGCTAATTATCCTAAACTCATTCTAATCATTCGCGGTTTGAATTTATCTTCTAGTTGTTCTTTGTTGATGTGTGTGTGCATGCATCCCTTTTATGCCGTATTTTTCCCTCTCTTTTGCTCCTCCCTCGAGAGGGATGATAATTACCACCGGTTTCACTCTAATAATAATTTGATGACCATAGTCTTCTTCATCTTTCATTCATGCAATTGCTGAGTCTTGTTGTTACTGATCGTTTTTTCCAGAATCAGATGCTGGATGGTGCTGTTTTCTTGGACTGTGGATCTGATTTAAGCTCTGGTCGCCTTGTGCCTGGTCAGTTTTGACTTGCAGCAATTTCCTAGTGTTTGATCGTAAAAGCAGTTCAATTTTGCAATTAAAAGGAGAAATTTTGAACCATATCTTGATTTTTGCAATTTCAATGTGAGTTGTGAGAACTTCTTGATGAATGAAATAGGATTGGAAGTTTTGAGATTAAATTGTTGTTATTATTATTATAATCATTCTTATTAATCAAAAGATACAGCATCATTGTTGGGACTTTCGTTGAAACTATTTATGTAGAGTGAATCTAGAAGTACCTTCCCTAGTGATTTGTTTTATGGAGGTCAAATTAATAGACTGTAGCCCATCATTCTGAGAATGACTTGGTTGATTTTTTTTTTTCCCGTTACTTTTAAGAGCTTGTGCAAGGATTCATCTTGTCTTTTGTTTTGATGAAACACTATCTTTATATAGGATTGCTTGTTCCATGTTGTCCATAAGCTGTGTCCATCAGCATGGGAACACAGCGAGGTTACCAATTTGAATTATATGAGATTGTTACATACAAATTTTTTTAGGTGTGTGCACGATTCAATACGAGATGTGAATGCTTGGAAATGCAAATCCTAATGTGGGTTCTTGAACTTTTTGAGTGGGATACACTTTTGTGTTATTGGCATTTCTGCGTATTTTGTGATGGATATTCCAGTGTTCATTTACATCACCTCTGTGAAAACAAGCATAGTCTATGTCGTAAAATGTCCTATCTTCTTGAGGAAAGAAGTGAAAACAAGCATAGTCTAATAGCTTTCTATTAAAGGGAAAAAGTGAAAAAATCATGAAGTTTTCATGGTGTTTGTTACCTTCATCTCTTATGCAAATATTTCTATTTGTTTCTGTGTATATTTTGATTAAGAAGTTGCTTCTAAGAATGTTATCTGAAAATCCATATTTTAGAATCCAAAATGCTCAGTTCCACCATCTCAGCAAGTAATAATTCGTGTAGTCTAGAATATCAAGGTAACAATAGGGTAAAAGAATGGCTATGTGCTATGATTGGTCAGCGTTTCTGTACACAATTTTTTGGGTTTGTGTCGCATGCTTTATCTTAAGTTCTCTCCTAACTTCAGGTGATTAAATGCCAATCTTGTTTACTTTTCAGGAAATCCTGCTCTTAGGCAAGGTAAACCTGGATCTGGAATTGGTTTCGGATACGGACTTCGGTTCAAGTCACAATTAGGGCACTTTCAGGTCGACTATGCTGTCAACGCATTTCAGCAGAGAACTCTCTACTTTGGCTTCAGTAACCTTGCCTCCGGATAAGTTCAGTAACCAAGTCATGCACCTTCCGCCTGCGTGGTCTGGGATTGGATCTTGGTTTCGTACAGTTTAGCCTGTCCCTAAATTGGAAGAGAAATACCAATTTTATTATTGGAAACAAGTGCAGATTTTCTTGAGTCACATTCGTCTAGCAGGTATAACGAGTTTTTTTAGCTTACTGTGGGGGAAGCAGAAGTGAAATTTTAGCTTTGTACCCCTCACGAGGTTCAGATTATGTGATTTTCCCTCTTCAACGCTTACCTTAGAACCATTTTCTTTCTTGTACACATTGATTTATTTAGGAAATTGAACAACTTGACATTTAGTGGGAAATATAATTTCATTGGTGAAACGGAGAACTTGATGTATTTGATGTAGGATTCAATCATTAAGGAAATTGGATGTTATGGTATGGTTTTCAAAATTCATTATGATGGGATATTGTAGAATTCTTGTCGTCCCGTAGGTTCTAGTTGGAGCTACGGGAGAATCACGATAAGAGAGCATTCCTCCCCTTTTCAACTGGACCCTTTGGTCGTTGGCTTTAAAAATGAGTAAATATGGCAATAAACTAGACAGTATTGAAAAGAAATTTGCGTATACGGTTTGAAAATAAGATTTAGTTTATTATGGTTAACACGTGTACAGCTTTAAGTATCCATTTTCTTCTTGTCCCTAGAATCAATCTAATGAAGTAGTTAAAACTCGCAAACGTTTGGTTATGAAATAAAAAATATGTTGTCGTTTCAAGAAATTTTATTAATGTTTTTAACCAATCAAAATCCCACATACGTATGATGATCTCAATTAGTCATAGATGATAGAAGTTGACAAAAACATGAATTTCTCTATGATTATTCCATTATATTATCTCCAAATTGGTCAGAATTTGGTGGATTGTTCATCTAAACGCTGAGGTGAGTCCACCAACTTAATTTATTTTTCTCATTTTTATGTATTGACATCATAGTGGTACCTAAATTCATATGAATTTGTTTGTGGGTCCTTAAATATCTGAACTTTTTACCCCCCAAAAGAGAAAGGTACATAATTACATGGTACCCGTCTCCATCTACCCATAATATGATAGCATTTGTTTTCCATGTCTCTTTAATGCAATATTTACAATATCAAATAAAATTTTCTATTGATTTATAGACGGTGACTGAAGTAGTCATCATATGTGATAATTTGTTATTTGATGAATTAATTTTTTATAATTTTGTTAACTCAAATATCGAACTAATGTCTTAAATAACGAGCTACCATATAGAATGATTACTGCAGTCGTTGAGTAAGAATAACATTACTCATTTTTACTTTTATTTTTACATTCGAGTATATTTGAGGTGGACTGCCTTGAAATTCTCGAAACTTTCGTTGCTCAAAGAACTCGTCGATGTCTCGTGTGATGTTTTTGTAAGCATTAGTAATCTCCATGTTTAATCACTTATATGGAGAGGTCGAAATTTTCCTTGTTGTTAGGGAGGTCGTATTTCTTTGGATTGGTAGTAATATAACGAAGACATTGAGATAACTCTATTTGTTATAATATCAAATCGATTAGATTTTTAACAAATGTCATATTAATATTAGTATATCCTTCGTTGTTCTATCATGTTTTGAGGTCACTTCTGGTTCAAAATGTTTGTAATGTTCTCTATTATTTGGCATTAGCTATAGATGGTAATTTATCATTTGTCACTCCACCAAACCTTCAAGAAACATATATTATAATTTATTTAAATTAAATAGGTGGCCGAGTCAAAAGATTGAGAATCGCTATCTTAATTTTGTGGTTGGAATTGCATATCAAACGTATGTATGGACACTTGGGTGGAATGGAGTATATATGATATTTAAGAAATTACCTTAAAAAATATTTCTTAAATTTGTCAAGTAATCTTTAGTTGTTAATATTGTCTTTTTTAACAAAAAAAATCTACATATTCGATTTGACGCTTTTCTGTCCCTTAAGACATCGTTCATTTGGTTCAAATGACGGACCACAATTATATTCCATTTAAATGAATAAATATGTTTTTTTTTCAAGTATAAATTACTAACTAATAAAAGAAATCGTACATTTATTCAAGAATTAAAACATATTCTTCGGTACAATATAGAATTTATTTGGTTTTTCCAATTTTAGATTCACGAGTTCATTAAGAAAAATTATCACTATTTTCTAAATATTTTAATATAATTTTATTTTTTTCTTATGTATAATGTATGAAGGAATAAGAGAAATATATAAATAAAGAGCATTTCATGGCCGTACCGACACTAGATCATAAACAAATAAAAGAATTTTCAGTGTGAAAGGCAGAGGTGGGACCAATTGGACCTTTCAAAAATAATGTCCAATCCAATGGCCACCACTCTTTCGGGTACCCTCTTTAATAATTTCTACCTAATTTCTAGAAACTAAAATCAATATTTCATAAAATTCCAAGTTCTTATAAATGTTATTGTGAGAAAGAAATTCATTTTTTTTTATCGATGGTACACGATTTGTGCCATGCAATCATTTCAAAATTTCGATCGATTTTGACATTAATTAAACATGGTTGATTAGCTCTTTGACTCCTAAATTGAGGAATATCCGAGTTCAAAAGTCCCCAAATGACACGAAAATAAGAAGTAAAATTTCCGTAAAACTTGATAAACGTGCACGAAAAATTAAAACCTTTAGTGCCGACGAAATCTTGATTCCCCTTTAAATCTTGATAAACAATGTAAAAACTACCTTCCCCTAATTTCAAGCATTGTTCATACTTTTAAGATCCCTAAATTTCAAAAAGCAAATTGCACGAAACACTGTCGAGAATGGAATAGGTACACCAAGGAAACCATTGTCCAAATAAAGGGAATGTTCAACTAAAAGGGGAGAAAGTATAATGGGGTCAAAAAGTAGATTAACACCTTTTGTTTAATTTAATTGCCTTCTATTTCGAGGAAGAATAGACCTGATCAATCCATGTCCTCTGCACAAAAGCAATAGGGCGAGGAATTTATTCACTCGCTTTATGCTAAACCAAGAATCATTCTTTAACATTACACGAACATCCATCCACTCTACACATATTGTACAAGACAAATGATAGAAAGGGACCCTTTATAGAGACACCGAATTACACCTCAGCTTACTATTGACTACTTGATTTTGATAGTAGCTTTCTTCCATTGCTTGAGTTGGACTCCTTTGGGTTAACTTAGGATGAGGGCACTTATTTTAACAGCCTCTCGAAAACCCTAATTCCGCTTGGTTCTCCAACATTCCTCCTTTGTAAAGGCTCGACTTTTGCCTGTCATTTACTTCTCCTGCACAAACAATGGCAGTCATCATGTTAGATGAAACATACAAAAACCAGCTTCCAATATGATGAAGTAATTAATTTAGTGACTAACTTCCAACATTAAATAATTTGGTGGGAGTGCCCCAAACTCAACAAATTTCAACAAATTTACGTAATTTAAAATAGAATTCACGTTGTAACTGAAAAATATGGGGACACAGCAAGTTAACTCATTTCCAGGAAAACCGTTTTGGACCTTGAGTTCAAGAATTGAAGTTCTAACTCCAACCAACATCATATCCCCCATCCCAAGTATCATACACTATTAGCGTGAAAGGAAGTTTCATTGAATCACGCCAAATGTTGCACTAAGTGCATCAAATCTCTAGCCAAGCTGCATTGTCATTTTCACCGTCACATAACAAGAAAAATTACCCTCATATGCATAACATCTGAATAAGAACATTGGTTTGAAGAACAAAAGGGTAGTAAAAGAGTAAAGTGGGTAGTTTAGATAATGAAGTCTATTGATTCATATGACCAAAGAGGCACCAAGTGAACATGTTGCATCCCGTGGTTCACATGAAGAATTGGGAATTATCACTTCAGGCAAATTTCAGCAGCAAATATCTCAGCACTAGATTTTCAACACCCTCCTCAAAACAATCCACCAAGACTCGTTCTCGTTGAAAATTATCACGACTTTTCACTACTCCATATTTCTGAACGTACTACGGTAACTTAGATCCAACTATCTTAGAACAACCCAAGAGAAAAATATTAGACCAACCATACAGCATCATATCACCAAATTATCCATCACTCATTCACAGTACAATAATTTACTGAACCAATTCATCCAAAACCTCAACTAACTTAACACAACAGAGAATAAGAAGAAAGTATACTGCATAACTAATTACCCGAGGCAAAAATCAGTCCTTGAAAATAACTGTATCGGCAATGTCCATCAAGGGGGCCAAGCAATCTGGTGAAAATTTCCGTGCAAACATGTGGGAATAACTCGAATTGGATTCCCTGAGCCTGTAAATCAGCTCAGGGGACAATTCTGGAGGGTGATAAGTGTGTGGATGCCCATTCACACTGTCAGTCCAATTCACACTTGTCAATGTGTAATGTGTGCATCCATTCGGATCCTGCATTGACAAAAGTGTAGGAAAATAATGCTCCTCCGGATAACAAGATTCAACATTTAGACAAGGCAGCTTGAATTTCCTCCATAGTCGCCTATCTTTGATCACCATCAACGCGTGTTTTCGCGTTAACGTAAAAAACTGAGAACCCACTCGGAATTCATCAAAATCCACTTCTGGGAGCATTACATTTTCTCCCCTGGCATTATACCTGTCCCATAGAGTCGACTCATCCGACAAGATCTCAATGTAACTAGGAAACTCCAAGTCCCCCGACAATTTTCTCAGATCAAATAGAAAATTATACAAATAGTTAAAGGAATGAAGCGGAATACAGTGCTGTGATATCATCGCAAAGTACGCGTTAGCAGGGTCATCAAGCATCGCAGTGGCGAGGAGGCGACGTGCAGCCGAAATCAAAGTAGGCGAAGACCTCTGAGTCCTCTTCGAGGGTATAAACTTATCCCTAAACACCCCATCTGGAGGGGTAATTTTCACTGAAGGATCAGTGTGGATGTAAATATTATAAAGATGCTCGTGTGGGTTATTACTGATGCTTACATTCGCAAAAAAGCGCTCCCACAGCGGCTCAAAGTGAAGGTCCGAATTAGTGAGGAACAGGAAGGCGATTTTGGGGCGTTGGAAGGTGGAGCCGAGTCGGGATCTGGTGGAAGGAAGTCTATTGCGGTGTTTTCGTGACAAATTGGCTGAATCCATGGCTATGGCCTTCTGGAATAGCGAGAGGTCATCGAGTTCATCGGGTACAGAAATTGAGATTTGGCGCGGCGGAAGGATTTTTGGGGCGAAAAAGAAGAATAAAATGGGTAAAGAGAGAAGGAGGATTAGGGTTGGGATTAGTGTGGAAGATGTTGAACAAGCCATGGCTATAAATTTATTGTTCTTTTTTTTGTTCAAAACTGAAAGTTTAGAACATCAGACTGTAACTGAAACAAGA
>CAIGRN010159870.1:0-12253 GCA_903798345.1 Fraxinus anomala | reverse complement strand
TTATTTATTTTTTTTTTTTTCAATTTGGTAAGAACAATTCATGTTTTCTTTAAAAATTATATAAATCTTTTCTTTTTGTTCGATAAAAAATCTAAATTTGAAATTAAATTTAAACGGAATGGGTAGCGGGACAGGTACCATGTTTCCCGTACTGACCCCTTATCTGCTTCGGGACAACGACCCCCACCCCAGCCCCGTTTCCAATTAGGCGGGTAATTCCAACCTCGAATTTGAACGAATTTTTTTGCCATCTCTATTGATTACTATCAAGTGTCCTGAAGCCCAGAGTATATGTTGGGTTCTGACACTTAAAACCAGTAGTGGCACCTTCTACCTTAATTGGATGGCAGTGTTTCTGATACAAAATGGTCCTTTTCTTTTGATCATGAACTTAAATGGTCTTTAATGGATGGATGGCAGAGGAGTCAATCATGTATCATGAATCATTATTAAGTCTCTTGAATCTCCTGTTGTTTCAAGTAAACTCTTCTTCTGTTGAAACAGGGATCTCAAAAGGCAACATCTCGCCGCCAGTGTCTGACTTGTTTATGTTCTACAGTAGCTTCGATAGTAGCTCCTGGTGTTTCTAATTCTGGACAAAATGCAAGTGCCTTGGATGGCAAAGAGAGAGCTGTATGTCGAAATTGCACGGGTAGTGGTGCTATTATCTGTAAGTATGAATGCTTACTTTTTGTCCACTGCTTATCATGGTTGCCCTATTACTCTATTCACTCCTACATTGCAAATAATGAGTAAAACGCCCTTTTTCAGCACCAAAAAGTGTTTTGAACAGATGAATTTGTAATAAAAGAAAAGAAAAATAGGACAGTCAAATAAGTGAAAGGAAACATGATAATCTGTGGGATGATCATTTTTGTTAATGTGTTCAAAATCTGCTCTCCTGTATCTTTGCCCAAGAACACTTATTGTGAACATTTTTTTTTCTCAAACACTTGAATGTTGAGCCCACAAGAGTTGATGTTTGAATTCTTCCAAACATTCGGTTGTATCTAGTTTTACATTTCTTTTTAATAACCAAGACCGATTGACGAGAGGTTTATTTGCTCTTTATTTAGGTGATATGTGCGGTGGTACGGGAAAATGGAAAGCTTTGAACAGAAAAAGGGCCAAAGATGTTTACGAGTTTACAGAATGTCCAAATTGTTACGGTTTGTTACTTTTCACAACTCATGGATTCATTAATATGAAGTATGGTTCTTCACTTTGGATTCTTCATAGATGCTCATTATGCTGTTGAACTATTACCGTCTGAAATTTGGTATGGAAGAAGATGACAGAAATAATACTGACAGGAAATTATGATTATGGAACATTGACAGCATAATCCAGAAAGGACAACAATACAATGTTCATTTCAATTGCATTTTGAATATTTTTCCACACAAAATTTGCCAAATAAAGAACTCTTATTACTCAGATCGAGTTCCTAAATATTTATCGATGGTTTGAATCTATAGCGTTTACAAGATGTGAGAAGTTGGTTTTGGTGCAGGTCGAGGGAAACTAGTGTGTCCCGTGTGCCTGGGGACTGGTTTGCCGAACAACAAAGGTCTTCTTAGGCGGCCAGATGCACGGCAGTTGCTTGACAAGATGTATAATGGACGTTTATTACCAAACTCTTAGGTAAAATCTTATCAGAAGTCCACTCTATCGTGTTAATGGTTTAAAAGAGATCTAGCTCGACAGGATTAGATTTTTGATAGTCGTAATCTCTTTTGAAGCCAAACATTTTTAATATAACATCGCTTTATCTTCTTTCAAATTCAGATCTTATTATTTTTCGTCATTGATCTCAAGCAATTCCAAGAACATAACAAGACTAGCAAAGTAGCAATCATGGTTCAAATGTCTAGTTGGAGACGAGGAAAAACGGCAGTTCAAAAGTAAATGCATTTTATCAAGTGAAATGCTGTTAACAACACTATTTCTGATTCTACAACTTCTAATCATTCAGATTCTAAGCTAAAATTACATTTGCATTGCTCGTAATATTATTCGTGAGAGAAACATATAAAAGAACTTATTGTCTGAAAGAATTGAGATCAGGAAATGGTACAACCTGCCGATTGGCTGAAGCAGTATAAGTCTGTGTGTAATGTGTTGGACTGTTGGAACAGGGGCATAATCTTTTACATTGATTCTTATTTCTAATACCTGCCAAAACAAATAGATCAAGGTCACTAACATGTCTTCTCCAACTTCTTTTATGGCCAAGAGCTCGTTTGGCAGGGGTTTTGAAAAATCAAATGCTGCTTCTGAGACTACGAGCTTGTTTTTGAATATGTTTGGATAAAACTTTCTGGTTAGAAGAGGTTTTAGAGGAATCAAGTTTAAAGTACCTTCATCGGGAAGCTCTTCTACAAGAAGCAGATGCAAAAGCAATTGCCAAACAGGCCCTACATGAATGATGTACAGAGTAATAAATGATGTCTTTTATCACGCATCGTGCCAATTTTCTTCTTTGGTGGGCACATTTGAGATTGAAGCTGAAGTCCTTTTTTTTCTTCCCCTCCAGTTATAAAGGTAGTGCTCATAAAACTAGAGTATAATCAATGTTCGGGAAAGTCGCTTACAAGTTAGATTAATGGTTGCAAAATTCCCATTCTTCTTTTGACAAGTCTAGAAACTCCGAACTGCCATCTTCAAACATGATCTGGCGAAGGAAAAAGACGATTAAATCAAACAATTTTTCTTTTTTTGGCAAACCAAAAATATTTATTGCATCAGAACAAACATTGCTGCCTCACCAAATGTCTTCTTGTTGCCTTGTCAAATCGTTTTATTATCCCAAAAGACCTGACAAATATGAAGCAAATGCAACAGAATATTCAGCATATATTGTAAACTCATGATCCTATGGAAATGACACAATAGGAACACCTAAACTATGAATTATAGATTAAACTCAAATAACCGAGAGAGCAGTTAACAACTCATGCACTTAAATTCAATTGAAATGCTTCAAAAAATTTAATGACCAGTAAATGATATTCAATGCGATCATGGAATCAGATATACCTCTTATCCAAAGAGCGAATTATTCTTATTACTGAACCAATGCAATTACAAGGTTTTCTTCTTGAAACAGATTTACGACCTAAACCTCCTGAAAAGGTAAGTACAATAACCAACATTACAAAAATTTCCAAATCCTAAAGGAGAAGTCCTTGGCAAAACTGAAAAACAAGATAAATTGATTCTGAGTAACCCACCTGCAGCAGGAATTCCATTTGAATGGACCTACAAAAAACGATAATGCAATAACTTAGTGCCCATTTATAAAATCTTCAGAAAGTGGCATAAGTACACATACATCTTTCATTGAATGTGTAAAGAAGAAAAGAATAAATGCATATTGGTATTGAGCAGGAGAGGATGTAATATGTTGTACTCTCCTACATAACATCAACGACTCTCTCACACTTGTCCATCTTCTTCTTCAAGAAAAAAAGATAGAAATGTGTCTCTACTCTCACCTTGCAAGCAAAAAAACTTGTCACTGCATCAAACTCTAAAACTTATTTTAGGGCTTCCAGCTTCCATTATTTTCCTTTCCTTTTTCTTTTAGGTTTAGGTTTTTTTTAGCAAATGCCATGACATCCGATGCCTTAGTAGCACTGTTATGAACCTTGCTGACCATGTTTTCAATGGCTAATAACTTCAAGCTGTCACCCAAACTTTCAAATGCAAAACTTCTATTCCTACTTCAACTCCTTCACACAGTCCTTGTAGGTTCTTTCCTATTCATCCCACCATTGCCTCTTCTAGAATGGAACCAGAAATTCCGGCCCAATCTTCCATGAAACAACACTTTGCAAAGCCCAATCAATCAACTATAACAACACCACATTCCAAAGTCAATCCCAGCCAGACCACGAAAGAGCTCAATTCAGGTTTTGGCACCTTCAATCCAGTCCACATGTATCTTTCAATCTAAGCTAACTTCTCCATTCAATTCAGGAATGAGAAGTATCAGAAGATTCAGAACCATACGATAAATACAGAGTATGTAAAAAAGGTGGAACTTTGTGTCTTCAATCTTGATGCTCAAGCAAAACTTACATGTTTTCCTACTTTTTCAGAATTATTTGAGGCTGTAATCCCTTTTTTGAGGGAGGATAGAGCTGCTTTCACTTTCGGAGAATTGGCAGCCATTTGACGTGCTACTATTTTCAATGCAGCATCTGAAGAAGGCATTTTCAATTTATTAGGCTTAACTCCTAGCTTTTTCCTGCAGCCTATAGCACCACAGAAGCAATCTTCATCTGCGCCAAATTGAACAAACCTGCGAGATACTCATTAGATTGACATGGAGATCATGATTCTTGGAAGAAAAACAACTAGTAGTTACAATATGCTTCAAAAGGTCAAGTAATAACCCGTACTGATAATCATAGGTGAGATGTTCGCCCTTTACAATATCACGAGACGCAAATATACCTATTCTTGTTTCACCATCAATCATCCTGAAAGGAAAAGTTGGGTGAGAACTATGCTAACAGAAAAATGAGATTAAAATGCAGAAAATAAGGATCAGTTCTACCATTTCTGCATCTCAGTGTTGGGACAGCAACTGTGATTTATGTATCTGGATTTGTTTCCCTTGTAAGTTGCATCAATCACCATGTCTCTATTAATTTCACATAAATAAAAATTTGTCTCTCCACGGTGTTTCATTTTCCAAAGCCTTTCCTCACATGTTTTGTCATCGATCACTGCAACCATGAGTAACATAGTGCATTCAATTTATATTTTTATGTTGAAGACATCAAGTAATAAAATAAACATGCAAAACTGATAATTTTTCACCTTCTCCAACATATTCTATCACAAACTCTCCTTCGTTAATATCTTCCTCAGCCACAACCCCAAGTCCACATTTCTCAGTCTAAAAAAAAAATAAAGTCCAGTCAACTCCACATTTTTGCAGATCAACTGAATGAGTAACAATCTACGGATATTGAACATAATCGCAAGGCTGAAAGTGGGAAGAAAAAAAAAGGTATTTGGAAACACGGAATTGGAGTAAGGAATGTTCAAATTGATTTTTTATTAATTCCAATTCCACGCCACCAGATATCGCACAAGTGCAGTGCACAAAAATCAACCTATGAATAAGACAACAAGGAAAAATGAATATAAATGTCTACAAACAAATGGCAATAATCAGCTGCATGCTGTGCACGTATGACGAATTGTGCTAGCACCAAAAGGAGCACAGGGTCTCCTGTTGCAATGCTGCATAGATAAAAGAATGCTTAAAAAAGCAAATCTCTAAGAAATTGGCGTTACAACGTGAAATGAAGAAGGGAAGAATCTTACAAAAGTATCAACAAAGCAAAAATATGAACATAATACGTCATGTGAGGGTAATCACTGTTCATATATACGTTTTGCACACATTTATGGGGTAAAAAAGAACTACGGCTTCTTAAAGAACTGAATGAGAACAAACATCCAAGAACTTGAAGTGTAGGACTAAACCAAGCAGCACTACCATCAGCTCAGATTACAAAACCCCAACCAAGGATTCTGCTCCATTGCAAAATGAATTTATAAAGGTTCACAGATTCAGAAAAACTATATTATGGGTTTGATGGTTCTAAAAGCAAAACATCTTGCATGCCTAAGCGCTTTTATAATGTGAAGAGTTTATAAAGAGGATCTTGACAGCATATAAGATTGCATGACTTGAGAAAATCAATCTGAACAAACAGCATAAATCAAGTGACACTCCCAACCCAACAATGTGTATCAAGCTCTCTTCCACCACTAAGGACAAACCTCACACAAGTAATTAGTCAAGTAAAAAGGGGATGCACGTCACATAAATGAAAGAAGCACATTAATAAATCATAATGGTAGACCTCCGACAACAAGAACTCTACGAAAACATCAACAACTACCTATTCCCCAAAACACTTAAGGGCACATTTGGCATATTGTACTAGATAGGTAGAACCAACAAACATCTCACGTGCCCATGGTGTATTAATGTATTCCAAGATTTTAATGTATATTAATGTATATCAAGCTCTTGAAGACATTTTAATGTATATCAAGCTCTTGAAGACATTTTAATGTTTTGATATGCTTGCACATGCCCATGGTGTATAATGTATTCCAAGATTTCAGTTTAACAGGACCCAAAAGCTATGATACAAGAAAATGAGAACAACTGCAGGAGGGATCTTTTGTTTTGAACCTTTTGATTAAATGTTTCATTATAGCTGTAATGATAAAAAAGAACTGTCACCTCGACTGTTTTCATCTTTTTCACAGGTCGTTGATGGAATGGCTTATTCACACAGGAGATCCCACAATTACAGGCAGGAGAGCAGCTCGACCTCAGCATGCTGCCAAAAAAAAAAAACTGCTAATCAAGAAAAGATATTTCACAATCCAAAGCAGAAAACATATGAACTCAAGCATCGGTTAACAGCTCAAAAAGAATGATAATCCCATCCAAAGAATATTAACGTGCACAACAAAGAATAACTTTCCCAGAAAATAAAGCAAGAGAAGCCAGAAAATACTCCATGATGCAGAGAGATTTTCACTGAAAATACACAGAAGATAAAATGCTCTGCTCAACTCAACTCGACCTTGTTACATACTTAAGTGAGGTCGTTACGCGGAGTCTTTTCTTCGGCTATATTTTATCAAAGGTTAATACAAAATTTACACCACCAGAAAGGTATATATCCTTTTGTCATCACTCATTCTATGTCATTTTAGTTCAATATCTTCCTCATCACTTTTCCTAACAGGTGCATGTGGCAGCCTTTGTTGAACATATTAAATCATTCCTATCAATTACTCCGCAATATCCCCTCCATGAGTGCAACTTTATTCAACTCTATTCTCATTCTTACTCTATCGTTTTCATGTTTTACCAAAAATCCATCTAAACATTCGTCTCAACTACACTTGATTTACACCGGCAGACGGACAGTATTACATAACAGCACCAGAAATAAATCCAAACTAGAAGGAATGACTAGTCAGTGATACCATCCTTTTATGTGATGCACAGTGGATAAAAAGGGTGTTTGGTCCTTCACATATGAGGTGTAAGCCAACAAAAATGAGAGGCATTGTAATCTGGCTTTGCCACTGCCCAAATAAACCCCACAGAGAAAAATGTGTTTTAACCTTTTCACTTAAATTCTTCCTTCATTAAAGGCCAACACAACAACATTAGTTCGTTAACTCTTAAGTCATGGCTATGAAGGATAAAAATTAAGATTGTCTGTTAAGGTAGAACTACCATTCAGTGAAATTTAACTGTATATACAGTAAGGAAGAAAATAGCCTGCTCAAGCTAAATTTGTAAACTCACATTTTGGGAACCAGTATGTGGTTCTAGAATTTATTTTTCACTTTTGAGGACCAATGTATAGTCCTAAAATTCCATCACTACAATGTATTTCACAGTCTCAAATTATTAGAGTAACTTAATCCTAGATGTCCTTACCCACATAGGCAATCTCTGCCACAAACCCCAGATGATCCAGCCGTTGAGCTGCATGAACAGAAGATGCCATCATCCTCCTGACGCCTTTTAACCTTCTTCACAAGATATACATCTTGAAGTTGTTAAGATCCACAAAAATGAAAAGGAGGGGGAGCGATGGGAGTCAAATAGACCAAACAGAGTTGCAAAAAAGGGTAGAAATGAACAGTGGATATCTTGATTGGGAAAGGAGCTACAAAGGTGAGAACAAGCATAAAAAATAACAAATATCAACATATGGCACTAATCATAGGAACTAAAGCATTTAAGGATACTGCGTCTGATATAGGAGTAGGGTGTAGGTTTCCATTTATTTAAACATTCAGGAAGTTCAAAGTCAGTTGGACTTCCAATCTCCTCCACCAATTTATCAAATACTTGCAAAATACCACCACGCCCAGAATGCTGCTAACAAATATAAAAGACAAATATAACATAGAGGCCAAGACATTAGTCTTTAAATGCGTATATCGGAACAGTTACATCGATATTTCCACAACATCCAAGGCATAAGAGAGAATTGGGGGAATGGGTCTGGATAGATTGAAAACTGATCCAAGTAGATAAGAAGTCATGAAACTGTGATTCCATCATCTGATTGTAAAGTAAAGTCCCTAATTCTAAATAAAAAGAAAACAGTGAGAGGGGGCATAAACAACATGAACGGTAATTACGAGTTCCCAACAATGATAAAACGTAGGAGATAGAGCTTATGACCAACAAATAAGCATACCAAGATCGAATTGCGTGAAACAATTTAAATACATAGCAAGACAATTGATACTTATTTAAATTGTCCTAATTATAATTGTTTTGATTATAAGACTATTTGAACGGGTAAATTTCATTTTTTTTACTATACTTTCACTGCAATTCAATCTGGTAACTGTACTACACTTTAATTTGATTTCAATTGATAACTCCATCTAATTCCATTACTTGGACTGATGAAAATCGATGACATAACAATTAATAAATGATGCCTGTCATTCATTTCATTGACGTTGACTTATTTCATTTTCACAAATAATGGTTGTGTGCAATAATCAATATTTATTGACTGCCACGTCATCAATTATCGTTAAGTGGAATCGGACAAAATTATCTTAATTAAAATCAAATTAAAGTGTAGTTACCCAATTAAAATCATATTAAAGTGTAGTTTTACTCTTACATTATTGACACTAGGCTCTTGTTTGATCCTCATTATTTCCAAAATACATTTTTCTCTCTTCTTTTCAATTACATATTCTTCAATAAAATAATATTACACGTAAACCCAAAACTTTTCCTTATTTTTCAACCACACATCCTCCATCAATCTACTATTTCAAAATGCATTTTCTAGAAAAAAAAAATGGGGTTCAAAAAGGCTCTAGAGTGAAAGTAGGAATTTCTCAAGTTTGAACTTACTCCGAAAAAATTAAACACCTTATCTAGGAGAGTTTTCAGCTTTCCTCTCCCACTCATAACAATCAAAACAAGAAGCTCTTCTTTTAATTGTCTTCACATGTGATCATCCCTTTAGACTAAATTTATAAACCACAAAGGCATCCATGTATCTATAAGAATAAAAACCACGTAAAGTACCATTAAAAGGGCAAAATTTACATAGTAGTCAGATGTTTAATTGCCTAAACAAGCATCTTTCATCGTTAAAATCAATGTCTTTGTCAAACAAAACACTCAAAAACATGCAAGCTCGGGACCTATCTCCTGTATTTCAAGCATAATGTATTAATACATGCATTGCTGGTCTATATTTAGATAAAATCCATTATTCTCTATATGTCACTGGTAACAGGGCAGGGACAGAGAGTAATTCCAATAAAACTGATGCAAAAGAATGACTTCCATAGCAAACACCATAGTTCCTAATGTTATAAAACTCTGAACTTTGAGCATAATGTGGACAATTTTATTCTCTAATGAGGGACTATCTTTAAGTCTTACATCTTCTCTGGTGACAACAATGCATTCTACAATCAGATGAGAAGGATATTAAAAAAAATCGTATTCAGATGCATAAATAACATATACTTCTTCTACAAGTAACCTATATCAGAAAAAGCTAAATAATACTATTAGAAGTAACCTCATTGAAAGTTCTATACATCTTCATCCTCACTCACGAGTGGTAAGACAACTAAAGAACAGAGAGAGAGAGAGAGAGAGAGAGAGAGAGAGAGAGAGAGAGAGATAGAGAGAGAGAGAGAGATAATCATACACATAATGACTAGATGAAGAAGTTCATAACAAAGATATAGTGAACAAAACATTCGTATGCAGGACATTAGGTTTTGAAACAAACCTTCTTCATAATGGGCATGGCCTCAATAAGTTGGCTGCTTAGAAATACTAAGCGATTATAGTCTACAGAAGCAACAAAAACAATCAATGGCCGAGGGTAAAATAAAGAGACGAGCAAGCCAAAAAACATATCATATTAAAATTGTACTAGACACATTTATTACAACAGACAAACAGGACTTATTGAAACATCCAATACCATCAGATTTTATTTTATGTTTTATATTAAACTTTTCAAAATCGAACTCCGCTTCTTATTCCTATTACTACATAATTTTACCAATCATAATTACTAGTCCTATGGAAAACACTATGCACGACAATAATTCATTATATTTTTTTAAGTAAACAGTTATAATAATTAATAAGAATTATGTGCTCAAGGGAAATATGATAAAGTACAAACTAAGATTGGGTTAACTTCAGATAGCCTTCAATTAGAATTAAAGGGTGCCTCCTATTAGTCACATTTAGTTCATATCCGTGTGTTTCTGTATCGCTTCATTTGTATTGTTCTGTGATGCGGAGTAATTGTAACAAGAAAAACCCTAGAAATTAATAATTCGCGGCTTTTGAAAGCCAGTAATACTTAATAAAATTGATCTCAATTCAGGCATAATCTAGCAGTGCCCAAAAAAATAAAATAAACTGGGGAATTAAATAATCATGCAGATTCCAATTGTTAATTTCTCACAGATAATTTCAACCCCGAATAGAGTGGAAAACAACGTTCGCAACAATACTGACATTTACAAGTACATACGAAATTTTCCAAATTTGAAATTTAGCACAGTATTCAAATTTTCTAATTCGTCAAAATTAACTATAAACATCAAGAAAGTAGGGTAAAACAAAGAAAAACTTTTATTAAAGACATTTCACTAAGAAGTATAATTAAATAAGGAAAAAATGAAAAATTAAATTAGATATGATCCCCAATATCAATTTTTTTTGTCAAGAACTAGGGTTTTATAATCAAGTAGGGAAAATGTGAAACGCTAAAAGAAAAATATGAAAACGAAATCACCAAAATAGAAGTTCTTACCTGCACTAGGAAGAAGGGAATCGATGGCAGCGAGGGAGAGGGAGAAATGGTTTACAGGTGAGGCAGTGAATTGTAAGTTTGTTAGAAATAGGATTTGTAATGTAACGGTCTCATTTCACCGGTTTTCAGTTTTCTTCAGATAATAGTGTTCGTGGGCCGTCCAGCGTCAGAAATGTATGTGTAGGTTTCTAGGCCCAAGTACAAGCCCACCACGGGACCAACTGGTAATTTCAACTTTTAAATTTAACACTTTTTCCTCGGCAACAAATTTAAAAACTTTGTTATGAATAGTATTTTTTTTTAGAATAAGTGGTTAAAAAGTAAGAAATTTTTTTTACGTAATGTATGATTAAAAATGAGTATAAAAAATAAATTAAAGTAAAGTAAAAGATATCAAAGAAGGACTTAGTCCATATTAGACCTCCATTTCTTAAAATACATTTTTTAAGCTTATTTTTAATTACATAGTTCATGGAATCTATAATTTTTATTAATTTTTCAACCACTTGTATCAATTTTTATCTCAATCAAAATGGGGCTTAACAAATGCATGAAACACATCCTAAAAAAAAAACTTAGAGTTTGTTTGATTGCGATGATTGAATTTACATAGAAAGAAAATAATTTTAGACAATCAATTATCTAGAATTTATCTGTATAAAAATTATTAATTAAACATGTTTGATTAATTTAACCTTCAATCTAAAAAATATTATACTTTTCCATTTTTTATTAGTGAACAGATGATAGAGAATAGATAGATGAGAGAGAGAGAGAGAGAGAGAGAGAGAGAGAGAGAGAGAAAAAAAATTATCCAGAAAATAAAAATCACTTTCCCTAAAGAAAATTTATTCCTTGTTTTTTAGGCACATAATCAAAAGTTGAAAAAATATTTTTCATAAAAAAATTACCAATCAAGTGTCCAAAAAGTAGAAATTTGGGTGGAAAAATGTCATTTTTCATTAAAAATAAAGATAATCAAATACAATATAAATATACTTCCACTGTCGATGAATGGAAACGGATAGTCAAAGCAAATAATCATTTCTTGAATGAGCATTTTAAGAGGCTCGTTTAGCAATTTTGAAAAAAAAAAATTAAAAGTTACTTTTACAATTAAAAAGTTTAAATATATTTGAATTTAGAAGTACTTTATCTGGTTTAAAAAAAATTTAGATGAAATTGACGCTTCTGTAGAAAACTCTTTTACAAGAAATAGAAATAAGAGTAAAAATTCTATCAAACGAACCTTTAAGTGTGCGTTTGATTGCGAATGAAATTTACGTGAAAAGAAAATAAATTTTTAAGCAATTTAATTGCCTATAAATTATTTGTATAGAGATGTCAACAAGTCGAGTCGA
>CAIGRN010159826.1:0-11714 GCA_903798345.1 Fraxinus anomala | reverse complement strand
TAGGAGCTTGTTTTAAACCATAAAAATCATTTCTAAGTTTGAAAACATAATTCGGATACTTGTGATCTTTAAAGTTGGGTGGTTACTCAACAAAAACTTATTCTTCAATGACGAAATTAAGAAATGCACTTTTGACATCAATTTGATAGAAAGTAAATCCTTTATGACAAGCAAATGCAAGAAACATGCGAATGGATTCTAATCTAGCAACCGGTGCAAATGTTTCTTCAAAATCAATTCTTGATTGTAACCTTGGGCCACTAATTTAATCTTGTTACGCACTATTATCTCATTTCATCTCGTTTATTTCTAAAAATTCATTTTTGTACCGATGACGGTTTGATCATTTGGTCCAGAGACTAGATCTCAGACATGATTTTTTTTTTTCAAATTGATTTAGTTCTTCTTGCATAGTTAAAATTCAAAACTCATAAAACTCAACTTCCTTGAAATTTTTTTGTTCAATTTGTGAGATGAAAGCACAATTATTTAATTGATTTTTAGTAGAAGCTCTAGTAGNCTTCTTGCATAGTTAAAATTCAAAACTCATAAAACTCAACTTCCTTGAAATTTTTTTGTTCAATTTGTGAGATGAAAGCACAATTATTTAATTGATTTTTAGTAGAAGCTCTAGTAGTAATACTTTTGGATGGATCACCAATAATAAGTCTTATGTATGAAAGGGAACAAACTTCTATTCTTTTGGTAGAATAGGCTCACTTGATACTTCGGTAGGTTTTACTTCAATTTGTTGAACGTTTGCTTCTTCATTGTGTTCATCTTTTGGATCATCCTTACTTTGGACTTGAATATCCATTTGTTTGAAATGAGTTTCCAATCTTATATCATTAGTAATACATTTCTCACGATCAAGATGATTAGTTTCATCGAAAGTGACATACATAGATTCTTCAACGACTAGAGTTCTTTTGTCAAAAACTCTGTATGCTTTGCTAGTCGATGAGTACCCTAGAAAGATTACAATATTGAATTTTTAAATATATTTTCCCAAATTTTCTTTTGTGTTTAAAATAAATCATTTACAACAAAAAACTTTGAAATGGCCGATATTTGGAATTCTATTTTACCAAAGCACATATGAAGTTTTAGTTTTCTTTTGACTGATTAAAACTCTATTTACAATATAGCAAGCAGTTTTGATGGCTTTGACCCAAAAGCATTTTGGCATGCTCTTTCATTTAGCAGGGTCCTAGCCATTTCTTGCAATGTTTAATTCTTTCTTTTTACTACACCATTTTGTTGAGTAGTTCTAAAAGCCGAGAAATTATGTTCATATCCATTTTAATTGCAAAAATAATCAAAAGCAATATTATCAAATTATCCATCATGGTCACTCATAATAATTGTAATAGCGTATCATTTTTCATTTTGAACCTTTTTGCAAAAATGTTTGAATATATTCAAAACTTCATCTTTAAAATTTAGTAATAGAACCTAAGTGATCTAGAAGTTATCGACAATGACAAAGGTGTAATGTTTTCTACTTAAGCTACTAGTTCTAAAAGGTCCAAAAAGATCTATATGGAGTAGTTGAAGTGGTTTTGTAAAGAATATAGTTTAAGTATAAAAGGGTTTTTCGCTTGTTTACCAAGTTGACAAATATCATAAATTTTACTTTTATCAAACTTTAAATTTGGTAGACATTTGACAAAATAATTTTGAATTTTTTTGAAAGAAGATTCATGCTAATATGGCATAATCTCCTATACCACAACCAAGTATCCTCCTTTAAACTTGATAAACATTTTTCATCACTTTCAAATACGATATTTATAATATACACATCTTTGCTTCGGCTTCCAATAAATATCACCTCTTTTAATGTAGCGTCCTTAATAAGACATTTAGAATAATAGAATTTAATATGATAATCTTTATCATATAATTGACTAATACTAAACAAATTATATTTGAGGTTATCTACCAATAACACATTTTCAATAGAAGTAGAATGATGATTACCAATGTTTCCAATTCTAATAATTTTTCCTTTTGCATTATCTTCGAATGTGACATGACTCACATGCTTTACTTTGAAATTTGATAGTAACATTCTATCTTCAGTCATGTATCTTGAGCATCCACTATCCAAAAATCATTTGCTCTTCATCTTCTTTGGTTCCTACAAAAATAATTCAATTTTTTTTATCTTTGGTACTCATACAAGTTTGGGTTTTTAATAGTTAGTTTCAGTGGATTCTCGAATCCACTTTTTCTTACTTTCAAACTGTAGCATCTTTTTTGTGAGACATTTATATGCAATATGTACATTTTTATTGCAAAAGCTACATGTAGTTTTTGAATGAGGGGTGCTTGAAACTTTGACAAATAGTTTTTGAAGAATTTTTGTTTCAAAGATGGTTTATATCCAATTTTTTATTTATAAAAAATACATTTTTGATCACCAAGTATTAAATCAACAGTAATAAATAAGTCATAATCAACATTTTCCTTTTGAGTTTCTAAAATTTTCTTAATTTCATTTTTCGACAAATGGTGCTTCTTTTTAAGAATAGAGTGAGTTAGAGCAAACTTTTCAAATTCCTCAAGAATTTCATTATATGAGGTAAATAAATTATCATATGAATATTTTTCAATAAAGTTTACTTCATCTTCGATTACCATGAAGCACATGTTGATAATTTCTTCTTGACTATCATTTCCATCACGATCATCATCCTCGTTCTCATTCCATGTTGCTTGAAGTATCTATTTTTATGATATTTCTCTTCTTGTTTGGGCACTCAGTTCTCTTGTGGCTGAATTTGTCACAATCACAGCAAATGATTTTCTAATGCATGTAAAATATCATATGCGGAATCATACGTGCTAATACGATTAAATTCACTTCTATCTAAGGCACAATAAAGTATATTTTTGGCTCGGTATTCAAGGATAATTTTCTTTTATCATTTTCGTCGTATTCCTCTCTAAATTTTGGAATGATTTGATCGGGTTTGCCATCAACTTTAATAATCTTGGTGGGCACATAATGATCATATTCAATAACTTTCCATATATTATAATCTATTGATTGAATTTAAATCATCATCCTCATTTTTCAGTTATTATAATACGTGCCATTGAAGAAGAGAATACGATTAGTGGAATGCCCCTTAATATTTTGAAGATTGTAGTTAGCCATTACTCAAGATTGTAGAATCATAATTTTAAAATGAATACATTGCTTTAATACCAATTGATAGCTCAAGAATGACTAACCAGGAGGGAGTGAATTTGTTATTAATTTTTTTTTCAAAGAATTAACTTAAATTCAAGTAAATAAAGACTAAATAGATAAATTTAAATAATAAGCACAAATATAAAAGCAATAAGTATAAGGAAAATATGATGCAAACGATATAATTTTAGAGGTTCGATTCAAAGCAATGACTTACGTCTCCTGTTATCAGGCTCTCCAGCACGAGCAATGCCTTTTCACTATATTGATTGACTTGTGGTGCAATACAACCATTTACAAAGTTTTTGGTGACTTACAAATAAGGAACACCGATCATTATACAATGATGAGATTTACGGGATCTCAACACGACCCACAAATTTAAAGGAAGTTGATTTTACAATTAAAAATTTTTCTCTTAATAAATGATATGAACAAATTAAGTACTAATAGAGGAATATGCACATTTTAATAAATATCAATAAATGAAACTAAAGTGTTAGGTGAAAAAACTTTGATGAGTAGAATGATTTTCAAAAGTTGATTCAATCAAAAAAATTTCAAAAAAAATTATTTTTAAAAAAAGGTGTAAGATCAATATAGTTTTGCTTAAGAATATCTCACTTAAATGCTCTCAAAAGTATTTTATTGAATCCACAGTGAAATGATATTTATAGCAGTAAAAAATTCAAAAATTTTGTCAAATCAGATGACCCACTCGAACGTCCTCATCCTGAACCAGACAGTCAAACTAGTCGTTGCGCGTCAGAATTCAGAATGGTTGAAAATTCCACCGATGGACGAACCAGACGTCTGCTTGAACAATGTTTTTTCGAATTTTTCTTTCTTGATTGTTTTGAAAAATGTAAGCTTTTAAAAGACGTTTTCACTTAATTTTTTTAAGGTAAGTGATACTTGTAAAAAGTTTAAATCTGAAGTTGAAATTCTTACATTTTGAAAATTAATTTTTATGCAATTTTTTTTTATGAAGTAATTTTTCTAGTGCATAAAAATTCAGTTTTTGAACTTTTAATGATTCATTGTTAAGAATTAAAACATTTTACCTTTATTTATGAATTCAAAATATCTAAATCTAATATCTTCAATCGATTTGACATGAATACTTGATTTATTCTTGTCTTTGATCGATTTGACCTGAATGCTCGATTATCATTGATTGTTAATTTGCGAGTTTTTTGGTAGCAATCTTTTTGTCTCCAATAGATCAACTTTACAACAATGGCCATGAAAACTCGAATTCAAATATTAGAGATAAAGACAATTTGTTTGTTATAATTAAAATATGAGGTCAACCATATGTCAATAACCACAAGTTAATGAATTCTGAAAGTCTCAGGTGTGAGAGCTATTTTGAGGCGAAAACTATCTGGAATTGAGTGGGGAAAGGTTTCGAGGATGTGGGATTGGGATTTGAGGACGACTTGGAAAGTGGTGGAGGCAAACAGTGCAACGAGTCTATTGGATAGGTTAACCAAGAACTTGTGAGGGGACGTGGTCTGGATCTTGAATTCTAGGATTGGATTTTCATTTACCAAAAGAGTTGGAGGAGTTGTGGAGGCTAATAAAGAGAGAACAACATAGAGATAATTGAATGATCGATTTGTGACTTTTGAAGAGAGATTTTACAAAAAGAATAACAGGGTGGATCTAATTAATGGAGAAAAAAAAGAAAAAATGTACATGAACCGTACTCAAACTTCAAATTAAGGTTCCTAGAAGGAATGAGTATACTCACGTGCATCTACGAGAACATCGAAAAAAACCTAATTCAGTAAAATAGTCAAAATAAAGTTGAGAAATGAACCATTAATTAAAAATTATTTTTATATTTGATGTTGATTGTGGGATACTTCAATCTACTTCCAAATCAACAATTTGGTCAAAATTCAATTAATCCTATTCGAGTATACCAAGACAGTTTGATCAACAGTCAACTAAGTATACCCATTTGCTATGAGTTGAATTTTACTCATAAATATAACAATAAATTAAATTTTATTCTTAAATTATTAGACTAACGTATAATAATACACACACACACGAAAATACATACACGTTTATATAAATAACATCCCCCCTGTGCCTTTTTCCAACTTTGTCCCAAACTCCAACCAGAAGGCTGGCCCTGTTTCCTTGCAACTCTTTCATGAGTCAACTCAACCCAACTCTCTCTCAACCCCACACGCTCTTTCTATTCAATCAGTCTCACACGTGCCCTCTCTCTCGTCTTATACATACCCTTATACATACATATACACACACTTGTGTATAGCTCTCTCATTCATATTTCTCTCTAAAAGACATGAGCTGGAGGGAGATTCCGTGTGTTGAATTCGAGCTGTATTTGAAAGGCCCATTCTTTGCGCCCTCCTCACCCACCCACCACCTATATATACCCCTTTGATTCACTGCCTTTTCTTCATCAAGAATCAAAAAGCTACTCATTGTGACGACTGATAGTACTCTCTCTGTACTGTCCATTATTACACAATCATGGGATTCATCTGCTTATGTTTTTTCTTAACTGCAGCTTTAGTTTTGTCCCTCAACGCCATCCTTAAATTCTTCTCCTTTGGCCAAGTGAAATTGCCACTTCCACCAGGCACCATGGGATGGCCTTACATAGGAGAAACCTTTCAACTTTATTCACAAAACCCAAATCATTTCTTTGCTTCCAAAGTCAAAAAGTGAGTCCAAATTCTCATACCTTTTATCTGATTTTTCTTGATTTCAAGATTCTTACAAGGAATGCTATTTTGTTCTACTTTTTTTTTAATAGGTATGGTTCCATATTCAAGACTCACATATTGGGGTGTCCCTGTGTGATGATTTCAAGCCCAGAAGCTGCGAAACTTGTGCTTGTCACAAAATCAAATCTCTTCAAGCCCACATTCCCTGCAAGCAAGGAGAGAATGTTAGGCAAACAGGCTATTTTCTTTCATCAGGGCGAGTATCACGCCAAACTTCGCAAGCTAGTTCTTCGCGCATTCATGCCTGAATCGATCAAGAACATCGTACCAGACATCGAGTCGGTCGCAATTAGCTCCCTCAAGTCATGGGAAGGAAAATTGATCACTACTTTCCAAGAAATGAAAACAGTATGTTCTATGTTCTGCCTTGGAAAAAACAGAGTTCCCCTTTTTGAATCTGAAACATTGAGTTCTGACCAAAACTGTATGTTTTTTTCTGTACTGCAGTACACTTTTAATGTGGCCTTACTGTCCATATTTGGAAAGGATGAAGTTTTGTACAGAGAAGACCTCAAGAGATGTTATTACAATCTTGAAAAAGGGTACAATTCAATGCCTTTTAACATCCCTGGAACACTGTTTTACAAAGCCATGAAAGCCAGGAAGGAATTGGCACAAATCTTGGCCAAAATCCTGTCCCTTCGCAGGCAAACCAAGCAAGATTACAGCGATTTGCTTGGATCATTTATGTGCGATGACGAAGGACTAACGGATGAACAAATTGCTGACAACATCATCGGTGTCATTTTTGCTGCAAGAGATACCACTGCTAGTGTACTGACATGGATTATCAAGTACCTAGCGGAAAATCCAAGCGTCCTACAATCTGTCACTGTAAGCTTTTAAATCCCATTTGCTTATATACCGATAATCGAAAAAAAAAATCGTGCAGATGACTCAACTATTTGTATTGTTTTTGTGATTACAGGAAGAACAAGAAGCAATAATTAAGTCTAAAGAGGAATCTGGTGAAGAAAAGGTATTGAGTTGGGCAGATACCAAGAGAATGCCAATTACCACAAGGGTAATTCAAGAAACACTCAGAGTTGCCTCTATCCTATCTTTTACATTCAGAGAAGCTGTTCAAGATGTTGAATTTAAAGGTAAGTTAAAACCAGAATCAGATTAATTTTTTTTTATTTTTTTTAAATTTACCCTTTTCCCATTGAAGTTTGGCTGATATTTATCTACTGGTAAATTTACAGGCTATCTTATACCAAAAGGATGGAAAGTTTTACCACTCTTTAGAAACATCCACCACAGCCCAGAAAATTTCACAGACCCTGAGAAATTTGATCCTTCAAGATTTGAGGTAAATTTACCATTCTTGAGGCACAAAATTCATTGACACCAACAGTTTTATTATAAGCTTTCTTCACTTCTAAGGCTTAATCCAAAATCTTTTATTTCTGACAGGTTGCTCCAAAGCCCAATACATTTATGCCATTTGGCAATGGGATCCACTCGTGCCCAGGGAATGAATTAGCCAAGACTGAGATTTTAGTCCTTGTACATCATTTGACCACAAATTATAGGTAAAAAAAACCTTAAAATTAACAGTCTTTTCATATGTTGCATAAAAATTTCCCAGATCCTAAAAATAGCAAGTTTGACGTTATCTCCTAATGGAAAGTTTGTTCCTATCCTTACAGGTGGTCTATGGTGGGCCCACAAAATGAGATTCAGTATGCACCCTTTGCTCTTCCCCAGAATGGTTCGCCCATTAAACTTTCTCTCAAAAGATAGAATTTTGCAATTGGAAGGATATATAAAGGAGAATTTTCAAGAAATTTTCCACAGTTTTCTTGATGCAGAGGAGATCATCAGGTCACTTAAAGAGGAATGGAAACAGTAAAAAAACACCAATCCAACAAGAAGATTTTGGGTGTTAAACCAGCCTGAGAAAGCCAATTGTACATAAAGGGCACATTTGATGACTGGGCTGTATAATTGACTATCCATTACAATATGGTAAAAAAAGCTAAAAGAGGTTCGATAACTGAAGTTTAAAGAACTTCATAAAAGTCAGCAATTATTCATTTTCCCACAAGATTAGAAACTCAGGGATTAGAGGATATAGTGTAAGATACTAGGTTCAATTCTATTTTTGTTTTATGTTTTTTTTTTTCCTTTTTGACATGTAAAAGTCCGCAAGGCAATGAATGAAAATTTAATCTGAAATTCTTACAACATGTCTTCCTATGAGATTAATTATGGTACTTCAATGTTTCATTCTTAGAACATATTTTTTTGCCAATCTGTCTATTTTATTTTGCATCATTTATAGAAAAATACAGTTACATGCAGAAAATCATAGCTAGGATATAACTTTTGCAGGTTAATTCCCTATATGATGACTGAACTTTTCTCAAAGTTTCCACGGGGTTATCGAACTTAAAAACTGTCCCCATTAGTCACCTAACTTTGAAAATTGATATCACATCCATCATTGCATAAACGACGATGCAAAATTAGAAGGATTTGATGACGTTGAGCATGAGTCTACAGATATGTGGCCCCTTTTAATTGATAAATCATCCAATGCATATTTGAGTATTTTTTTAATGACCATTGAATGAGTGATTTTATCCAAATGTGTAGAGCCTTTTGAAATCTAAATATCACAAACTTTATGAGTTGGATTATTATAGTTTATAACTAATTATAACATGATTTATGTAGAAATTTGATTTATAGTTTTCAAATGCATACCACGTAAGGATGCCGTTAGACATGTCATCAAATCCTTCCAATTTTACAAGCGTCATTTACACAGTGACGGATAGAGTACTAATTTTCAAAGTTAAGTTACTAATAGGGGCAATTTTTAAATTCAGTGACTCCATGAGAACTTTGAGAAGAGTTCAATCACCATTTAGGGAATTAACCCGACTTTTGCTTACAATTGAAAAATGTTGATTAGGTGGTTCACTCAAATCCAGGGAAATCAACTAACCCATTAGGTTAGACGCATATAAGTTGAGGGTGCAAGGGTTGAGCCCTCGTGGTACGCTGAAATAATTGTATAGTGTTGTAATGATTTTTGGACACTTGGCTGTTATATAACTGGATTAATATCTTCAGTTTAAAATAACAATAACAAAATAGTTGAGAGCTTCAAATGCTGAGTTTGAAAGTCTAATTTTGTGGCTTAGATGGAAATCTTAACAAAACAAAGATTATTCTAAATAAATTTCGAATCGATTTTTTTAATATTATTTCACTATTAAATCGGAAACGTGTAATCTTATTGAACATTTCTCCAAATTTCAGTTGAATACCATTTTTCTCATGTTCTTGATTCGACTCTAACTTTAATTAATAATGCATCTAGAAAACTATTATTGATGCACATGATTTCGTGTATGTATCGCATTCGCTCTCAAATCTTGACAACCTTATTGTAAAACTTGAATTGGTCAATGTCAATACATCTTTCTCAATATCTAAAACAGTATGCAAAATCACCAACCTCATCAAGAATGGGCCACATTCAATTCATTTTGACTTTCTTCCATAATTCAATAGCATAACTAAGTTGCTGACTTTGGGACCTTTTGCTATAATGAACTGAAGACACCCGTCTCATCATTTAACCATTCAAGACATTACTGCTAGCTCTGACCCTACTACTTAATTATATATTTTCTTTCTTTATATTTGTTTGATTGCGAGTATGTAATTTGCATGAAAAGAAAATAAGTTCTAGACAATTAAATTGTATATAACTTATTTACATAAAAAAATTAATTAAATGTATTTTATTTGTTTAATTTTTAATCTAGCCAATATTATACGTCCCATCTTTTATTGGTGGAGAGAGTGAATTGCCTAGAAAATAAAATCTACCTCTTTAAAGAAAATTTTTTTCCTTATTTTGGAGAAAAAATATGGTCACATAATCAACTGTAGAAAAATATTGTCAATCAAATACTGCAAAAGTATGAATTTGTATGGAAAATGACATTTTTCATGAAAATAAAGTTAATCAAACACACCATAAAGTGAATTATTTGCTTGATGTACCAATTTCTTTATTCACAACTTTTTATCAATAATTTGTTTCAAACATTTTGTCTTTTTGACTCCATAATTACTTGTTAGAGACTAAACCTTAATCTTAATGGATCCGACGAAGGTATAGAATAAGGGTCATGTCGCAGCTCCTCAAGCAATTTAAGGGTGCGTCAGGGAGCGCGGAAAACAAAAGTCTAGCTCAAGTTGGTTTAACTCACTTTAGGATTTAGGGAAATAGTTTGCACGAATTGCTAAAAGTAGCTTAGAGTAATGGTTGTAGCCTATAGTACTCGAGAAAGCTTGGGAAAAAAACAATAGGTCCCCCATAGAAAACTTCGAGTTTTTGAAGGGGATGAGCTCACCCATTGAACGAAGTGAACTATGGGAGCATACTCTCGTCTACAATTAGTTAAAGCAGATAAATCAAAGCGTGTTTTTTGAAGAAGTATAGGACTAACAAAGAGCTATCCTTGGTATGCTTGTACTTGTATTGAGTAAACCTCTTAATAAGCGATAGCACCAATGGATAATGAATCAAGCAAGGCTACTAGTTATTGCAGTTGATTCCCAAGTAAAACAAATATAAATTAATCTTAAGTGAAAACTATAGGATTAAATGCGAGTCGCCCAACTTTATAAGGAGGTACATCTAAGTCACCCATCTTCAATTTGGTACAATTATATCACCCAAATTTGATTTTCTAACAGATCTAGTCACTCATCTTCAATTTTATGCAATCAACTCGCCCAACTTCTATTTGCTTGCATCTTTAGTCACCATGTCCACTACTATCAGGTTAACTAATGAAATATGTTGATCTCGATGATAAAAATAATAAAGAGTTGACATGTAAAAACGTGTTTTAAGTTTATATTATTTTTTTAAGAAAATATTTCAAGGTGGACGATGTTCAGTGTTGACGACATTGGACATATTTGATGGTAATACTTTAGTTTGCAGGCCAACACACGACATTAGTTAAATTGACGGAGCATTTATTAAAATGGTCAATATGACAACAAATAGAAGTTATATAACTTAATTGCACCAAATTGAAAATAAATGATTTAGATGCACCTCCACTCAAAATTGAACGACCACGATACACTTGACCCGAAAACTCTACCGACTTGCGGCAACTAATCTTGCACTATAATGAAGAGAAAGTTACAATCAATCCATGATCGAAGAATAATAGTATAATCAAACTCTACACAATCCATCCATTAATATATACAACCCTTGCTCTGCTCCCGGCCCACCCTTTCTTCAAAGTTCAAAATTCAAACTATTATCATGTTTGTAGCCATTTTGGCCAACTCTCTCCGTCCTATTTATATAGGCTCAATTTCCTTTTTTCTTGTCCCAATTATATAGTCATATTTCTTTATGGAGAATGTTTTGTTTTGTTTGTTTACTAATATATCATTATTTAATTTACATAGTTATAACCAATTTACTGCTAATTTTTTATAATTAAATAAGGGTAAATTAGGAAAGTTTTTAGAAAAAAATTACTTTTTTAATAACATTAGATAAGATTTGTTAATCCATATGAACAATAAAACCAACGTATATAAATTGGATGGAGTACATTTTTTTGCCCGTTGAAAGGTACGTGAGACCCATCTTTACAATAATTAATTAATTATTGACTACACATCTTTGACACTTATCGGAATTGCCCTTCTTTAAAGAAGAATGAAATTCAGAACAAATAACA
>CAIGRN010159802.1:0-26434 GCA_903798345.1 Fraxinus anomala | reverse complement strand
AAGATTTGGCCCATGTTTGTCTACCATTACTCTAAAACTCGGTTTGCTACAGTAAGATTCTCCATCACACATTCATCCAATAAAATATTATGTACACAAATCAATAAAATTTCTTTACTTTTCAACTACATATTTTCTACAAAATATTATTAATTACTCTATTTTTCTCCCAATAATAGTAGACAAACAGGCTCAAAAAGAAAAAAATTGAACCCATTTAGAATTTCTAGCCCATGCCTTTGAGAAATACAAATCAATGCACCAGAACAAGTAAATCCGAATAAGAGGGGCTACAATGTACAGGGGTTAACAATGTTAAAAAATCAAAGAAATACCACCGGATTATTTTATTTTTTTAAAATCAATTTGCTATCTAATTAATTTAGTCCAAATCCAAAATATGATTTTTCTATTTCTAATTTTCAACCCAAGTCCAATTAATTAAATTGACCTAAATTTTGCCTTATTTTATTGTAGTGTCGTTTCTGTATGGAGAAATCGAACCGGAAGCCTCTCTTTATTATTGTGAGCTCTTTATGTTTCACTTCTTGTGATTTTTAACTGTCAAATCTATTAAGAACTCAACAAAAAGAAGTTCAAAATATATCACGAGATTGGACTACGTTATTTCGTAAGAGTTAAATTGAGCACGTTATTAGTTGAATTAATGTAGCGTTGTTGTAAATATAAAAATAATAATTATTATGGTACGAAATTCGATAACTGAATGGAACGAAACTGAACCCAAATGATTTCATAATTAAATTTGGACCCAACGATTACATTTGCTAAATACCTAAAAATTAAAGTTCGGTTCGATTTTCTTTAGAATCAAACCATATCCATCCCTAAATCCAACAAAATGAGCCGAGTGATAACCACTGTGACTATCGCAACTTCTACTTATATAAGAACAGTAATAAGACCTGGGTCTTATCAGCGCACTAAATACGGAGGGAAATATTTATAAGACCCACGCGCGTTTACGCTCCACCACCTCACCTGCCACCGCCTGCACCTCATTGATATTCCCCACGTAACGAACTACGCGTGTAGAACCGAACACGTGCAGTAAACCGTCATTTCTAACATACATTTTGTTACACGCACTTCTACGAGCGTGTGCGACACTATTAATTTCATTTTAATAATTAAAATCTCTCTTGCTTTCAACGTCAATTTATTTGCTTTGAGAAACACTACTTTCCCTCACACTTTCATTCACTGTAAAGAGTAGAAAAAGAAGAGAAGAAAGTGAGAAGAAAGTTCCCATAAAGCCAAAATTCTCGATCTATTATTTTTCTTTCAATCAAGGGTTACAAGGTGTCATGTTCGTTTATGTTTTTTGTTTCTGTTTTTGGGATTATTACTTTGATATGATTTTCTGAGTTCCTTGAATGGGTTTTCTGGTTTACCAGGATTTTAGCGAATCTGAGTAATTCGGGAATTTTGGGATTGTTCGATTCTACCAAAAGATGTCCTCTCTGTGCAGAGAGCTCGTTTTCTTGATACTTAAGTTTCTTGATGAGGAAAAATTCAAGGAAACTGTCCACAAGTAAGGCTTTTAGTCCCTTTCCTTTAAATTTATTTTGGGTGTTCATTTTTTTTTTTTTCTGTTTGATATAGTGTTGCTATTATTTGTTCTGGACTTTCCAAAATAAATGATGTAGGTTGGAGAAGGAGTCAGGGTTTTTCTTCAACATGAGGTACTTTGAGGATGCAGTGACAAATGGAGAATGGGAGGAAGTGGAAAAGTATTTGTCAGGGTTTACAAAGGTTGACGACAACCGTTACTCCATGAAGGTTTTCTTCGAGATCCGAAAGCAGAAGTATCTTGAAGCCCTTGACAAGTAAGCTTCTACTTTTATTGTGCATTTATCTATAAAATTTATGAATATGATTGCTACGATTTTTTGTGCTTTTGTTTACCGGGATGTTAATTTTTCCCTGTTATGTTAGGGGCGATCATGCTAAAGCAGTGGAGATTCTTACGAAGGGTTTGAAAGTGTTTTCGTCTTTCAATGAGGACCTCTTCAAGGAAATGACAATGCTTCTGACATTGCAGAATTTTAGGTATAATTTTATTAGCGAAACGATTGGAACTTAAAAACGAATTTGATCATATATTGATGAAAATTTCTCCGTGGATATTAATTTTTATGACAGTTACTTGTAAGTTTAACCTTTTTGAGGTCAGCCAAACATGCTCCAAGACTGTTCCCTGCCTCTGATTCCTATTTTTCGCATGTACTGGTATTCTCAATTACAGGCTCTCTCTTACCTGCTTATATCTGACATTTTATGCTAAACGTTTAATTCCAGGGAGAACGAACAGCTTTCTAAGTATGGAGATACCAAGTCGGCTCGGGCTATAATGCTTATTGAGCTGAAAAAGTTGATAGAGGCAAATCCTCTCTTTCGTGATAAACTCCAGTTTCCCATCTTTAGGGACTCAAGATTGCGTACACTGATCAACCAAAGGTAAGTTAAGAAAAGAGCGGATAATATGGATAATATGGCTTACCTCTCATCATTCGATCACTCGGCAAATGAGAATGTTGTGTTCTTATGGCACTTTTTGTGAAGTGGATTTGACACTACTTAAGACTTACAAGTATTAGAAAAATAAGTCAAACCATTGTTTATCTACTATCTTACCATTCAATCTAGTCTAGTAGTGTGTACTAAACATGCGCTTAAAGTATTATAGTCATGCTTGCCTGTGGAATTGCAGTTTAAACTGGCAGCACCAAAACTGCAAGAATCCAAGGCCTAATCCTGATATAAAAACCCTATTCGTGGACCATAGTTGTGGACAATCTAATGGCGCTCGTGCACCATCCCCTAATCCCCTGATGGGTTTTGTCCCTAAAGTTGGGGGATTCCCATCAATTGGTGGTCCCGGAGTAAGTCCCAGTATCTTTCTGTTTTTGCTATTATTAATCAAATAGAAGATATATTGTTTGCCATTGTTGTAATTGGTTGCTCCATTTTAACAGCTATTCCAGCATGGTCCTACACCTTTAACAGCATCACTTGCAGGGTGGATGGCGAATCCATCCCCTGTGCCTCACCAAGCTGTTTCTGCTGGGCCCATGGGCTTGGCTCCTAATAATTCTGGTAATTAATATCTTGGATTTTTATTCACAATTGTTTACATAATCCTCGTATTTGATTATATGCTTGTTTGTGTTCTCTACATAATCATTTTGAGGTTGGACAATGAGTTCTAGAAGAATTTTCATTTGGACACTTGATGCCTACAGGGTGGACTTGCCTCAGATAAAATGAACCGTACTTTTTTCTGCGTATAGCTGTCATAACATAATTTCCTTCATCATTTAATCAAACTTCCTCAACTAATCCTCACCGTTCATTTTGCATCTAAATCTTGTGATAGTGTCTATGCTAAAGCGTCCTAGGACTTCTACTACTAACAATCCAGCACTGGACTATCAAACTGCAGATTCCGAACATGTGCTGAAGAGATCAAAACCTTTTGGAGTATCAGGGGAGGTATATCATATGGCCTTCAATTGTGTTGTTATTTTTGGCTTGCCACTAATTTGTAGTCACTGAACAGGATAAATATTGTCATAAAGAATTTGTTGGGTTGGATTGCCATAAAAAACCAACTATGGCTTCTTCCTGATAATTTGGGGGGTTGGTTATGTAAATCCTTTTTTCATACCTTAAATCTGAATAATTTTTTTTACCAGTGGATTAATATTTCAGATTCCTCTCCTATTTTGAGTTGCACATGTTATTGATTTCTAGTTCATATGGATAATCTCCTCACAGGTCAACAATTTGCCTGTTAACATATTGCCAGTCACACATCCTGGACAAAGTCATCCTCATACCTCAGAGTCTGCTGATGATGTACCCAAGATTCTGGTGGCAAATCTGAATCAGGGATCTGCTGTGAAGAGCATGGATTTCCATCCAAATCAACAAACTCTACTACTTGGTTAGCTCCCACTTTATTTAAGAAATTTATGACATATATGTTGATGCATTGACCAATTTAAATACACAAATACGTGCATCCCAAGTTGATATGCTACATACATCTTCAAAAAATTGAAATTTCCTTGTAATATAGTGTCAGAATGCTCCGTGTGTGTGTGACTTAGGGATTTTATAATAATAAATTGTCTTAAAAACACTGTTGATGTTTTGCGTATATAGTGTGCAATGTTATATAACAAAATATCTCTATTGTTTTCCTTTACATTTCAGTGGGAACAAATATTGGTGACATTACTATATGGGAAGTGAGTAGAAGGGAGAAGGTAGCATTTAAAAATTTCAAGGTTTGGGACCTTGGAGCTTGCTCAATGACTCTGCAGGTATAAGAAGTCTTTATTTAAAGGCCCCCTGGGCATTATTTTTGATTATTATCGTGGTTAATTTTCTGCCTTTCCAATGTAGGCTTCTTTGGCTAATGAATATACTGCATCAGTGAATCGGGTGTTGTGGAGCTCTGATGGAAACCTTTTCGGTACTGTCTACTAAGTAGTGGGGTCTTATAATTTTATCAGTCAATTATCCATTTTGGTTCTTTGATAAGTGCATTTAGTGTTATGTGTGCCAGAGGTTTGATTGCAATCTTTCCTTTGAAAAATATAAACGAGTCAACCGTGGAAGGCTCAGATAGCACAGAAGTCCTGGTTATCTGTTATGATTGTTACAATTTTGATTCAGGTGTTGCATATTCGAAGCACATTGTTCATATATATGCTTATAATGGCACTGATGAATTAAGGAATCACCTTGAGGTTTGTGTTGTAGATTCGCCTTCTGCTCCTTGACCTTCTCTGTATATATAAATGAGAATTGCGAGATGAGGTTTGAATTCTCTTGGTTATTCTTTCAGATTGATGCCCATGTCGGTAGTGTCAATGATGTTGCGTTCTCTCATCCAAACAAACAGTTGTGCATCATAACTTGTGGGGAGGACAAGGCAATTAAGGTTTGCGTCCTTCAGTAAATGAGAAGAGATTGATGAATTTGAGTCTGTAAGCAGTGACTCTAAAAGGTTATTTGTGCAGGTGTGGGATGCAGCCACTGGTGCTAGGCAGTACACGTTTGAGGGTCACGAGGCACCTGTTTATTCTGTATGCCCACATTATAAAGAAAACATTCAGGTACAAGGTTTCCAAAGTTTACAAGCTGTAGCATTTGCAAGAATTAAGAATGCGAAGTTACTCAAAAGTGCAGTATGCATAAATGACAAGCACTTCTAAATTAATATTTTATAGATATTTCATTAATATCTTTAATTTCGAGGGAAAATTGGCATATTACATGAAGTGATTTTGTTTTCATCTGATAACCTTCTATTATTTAGTGGATATTTGATTCTGAACAAAAGTGTGCTCAAATTAGAATTATGAGACCAGTTTCATCTAATGCTATGTACCAATAGTCTTAAGAAAGAAGAGATTGCAAAATTGATACTGTATCCTCCAGTACCTAATTTTTCTAACAGGTTTAGTTCATTTCTTTTTTCTATTTGCTACAACCCATTCCTTTTATTAAAAAATATGTTATACTTTTGTAGTTCATCTTTTCAACTTCTTTTGATGGGAAGATCAAGGTCTGGTTATACGATAATATGGGTTCGAGAGTTGATTACGATGCCCCAGGTCTCTCTTGTACTACAATGGCCTATAGTGCTGATGGGACAAGGTATAGTATTTGCTGTCCTGCCTCCTATTGGCCTACTTAAGAGCATGTTTTCCTGTGCTTATTTTGTTAGGGAAAAAATGAATTCTGTAATTAATTCATTTTTTGAATGGGGATCAAAGGAAAATAACTTTGGTAACCTTGTTTCACAGCAAAAGAATTAACTTAAGAGTAAGTTAAAACTTACTTTTAAGCACAGCCAATTATGCTCCTAATCACCTTAAGTGAGTTTACTTCAGCTTTGGCTAACATACGTATCTTTCTTATTTTATTGAACAAATGGTAGGCTATTTTCATGTGGTACTAGCAAAGATGGTGAATCATACATTGTAGAGTGGAATGAGAGTGAAGGGGCCGTAAAGCGGACATACCTCGGTCTTGGAAAACGGTCTGTTGGAGTGGTGCAATTTGACACAACGAAGAATCGATTCTTAGCTGCTGGAGATGAGTTTGCAATAAAATATTGGGACATGGATAATATGAACCTCTTGACCACTTGTGATGCGGATGGTGGTCTGCCGGTAACTGCTGACTTCGAACTCTTTTACATTCTAGTTTTGGAGAACCATTTTGTACATGGTAACAGTGTTCCTTTTATTCATCTTTCAGGCATCACCTTGCATTAGGTTTAATAAGGAAGGAATATTATTGGCTGTAACAACTAGTGAGAATGGTGTTAAAGTACTTGCGAATTCTGAAGGTATGCTTCTGATGCGCTTCATGGAAAATCGTGCATCTGGAGCTGTTGCTAAGGTAAACTATTTAGGTATATAGAAGCAGACTTCAAGATGATCACATTATTATATTTTCGTCATTTATTGTACAGGTTCCTATGGTCGGGCCATTTTGTGCTTCTGGTTCAGCTGCAGGGACAAGCACAGCGACTGCTGTTGCTGCTCTGGTGAGTATTTCCCCTGTCAGTCTTTGAAAAAAGATGAGTTCTTATTAATTACCTCACCTGCATCATTGGTTTTTGGTTTTACGGAAGCTCTTAACATATGTTTATGTTTGGAAACTTACACGAGTGTCTACAGAACGGGGATGGCAGGAATTTGCCAGATATAAAGCCTAACATTTCTGATGATCTGGAAAAACTCAAGATCTGGAAGTGGACTGAAATCAGCAAACCATCTCAGCTTCGTTCCTTGAGGCTTCCCAATAGTTTATTGTCTTTAAGGGTAAGAATTAGCCAAGTATATTCAAAGGTATGTGTTGTATATTTGTTCATATGAGGTTGGTCTTTTCACCATCCTTTATCAAATTTAGATTTCTTTTTTCCGTCTGCCTCTTGTACGCTGATTGTGGTTCCATCAGCGTTTGTTTTAGAAAAGTAACTATTAATTGAACTTTCTAAAACTTAAGACATGATTAAAAGCTTTTTAATTTGTATTTTCTGAGTGGATAGTCACCTCTACTTTGATGTTATATTGCATTCTACTGACTCATATTTGTGGTTCAATAATATATCATATAGCGCTTTGATGTATCTGGTGTAATAACTATGTAAGAATAATTCTCTTTATTCTGTATAATAATGTGAATTACATCAGCTGTTAAATAGAGAAAAATACAGCACTCAGCTACAAGAATTAAGGAGTAGAAATAGCTGTAGTAAAAAAGGAAAAAAAATTGGAATTGGAAATATCCTAAAATTTGGATAATTCAATTCTAATTTCCTGATTCTATGGGATCGGTTAATTTCCTGATTCTGTGGGATCAGTTTTTCTACACTCCCCCTCAAGTTGGTGCATAGATGTCAATCATGCCCAACTTGCTTATCAATTGTTCAAAATTTGGTCTTGCAAGTCCCTTAGTCAAGATGTCGGCTGTTTGCTGACTAGAGGGCACGAATGGCAAGCAACTAGTCCCGGCTTCAAGTTTTTCCTTAATGAAGTGTCGATCAATCTCAATGTGCTTCGTCCTATCATGCTGGACAGGATTGTGAACAATACTTATTGCAGCCTTGTTATCGCAGTACAGCTTTAAAGGAAGCTCCACAGTCTTTTTGAGTTCTTCGAGGATTCTGTATATCCACAATACTTCACAGATCCCTTGAGCCATTGCTCTAAACTCAGCCTCTGCACTACTCCTGGCAACAACACTTTGCTTCTTGCTTCACCAGGTAACCAAGTTTCCCCACACAAAGGTGCAATACCCTGAAGTAGGTCTCCTGTCAGTCACCAAACCTGCCCAATCTGCATCAGTAAATACCTCAATATTCCTTTCATTAGTCCTTTTGAAGAACAGACCTTTTCCAGGAGTAGACTTTAAGTATCTCAAAATTCGGTAAACCACATCAAGGTGTTCTTCGTAAGGTGCGTGCATGAATTGACTAACAACACTGACTGAGAAGGCGATATCCGGCCGAGTATGGGATAAATAGATTAGTTTCCCAACCAATCTCTGGTATTTACCAGTATCAACAGGAACACTTCCTTCTTCCCAAAGTTTTACATTGGGATCTATGGGAGTTTCAGCCGGTCTACAACCACTCATCCCGGTTTCCTTCAAAAGGTTGAGGGTATATTTTCGTTGAGAGACAACAATTTCTTTCCTTGAATGAGCAACTTCCATGCTAAGGAAATACCTTAGTGCTTCCAAATCCTTGATCTCTAATTCTAATGTAAGGTTCTTCTTCAGTCTCTCTATCTCAGTTATATCATCACATGTGAGAATAATATCATCAACATAAATTATTAGTACATCAACCTTTCGTTTAGAAGAGAACTTGAAAAACAAGGTATGGTCAGTTTATCCTTGAAAATATCCTTATTTTTTGACAGATTGTGTGAACTTCTCAAACCAAGCCCTTGGAGACTGTTTGAGGCCATATAAGGACTTCTTTAGCTTGCACACTCTTGAGTTAAATTTTTCCTCAAAGCCCGGTGGACTATCCATGTACACTTCTTCCTCCAAGTCGCTATTGAGAAAGGCATTCTTCACATCTAGTTGCTGCAAGGGCCAATCCAGATTAGTGGCAATAGATAAAAGTACTCTCACAGTGTTTAATTTTGCAACAGGAGCAAAGGTCTCAAGTAATCAATGCCATATGTTTGGGTGAATCCCTTAGCCACCAACCTAGCCTTGTATCTTTCCACTGAACCATCAGAGTTGTATTTCACAGTAAAACCCATTTACAGCCTACAGTAGTCTTCCCAACAGGTAATGCCTCAACACTCCAAGTATTGTTCTTCTCTAGAGCTCTCATCTCTTCAAGTACTGCTTCCTTCCATTTTGGAAATTTTAGAGCCTCCTGTACATTTTTAGGAATTTCTACACTAGATAATTGAGAGGTAAAAGCAACAAGAGATGAAGACAATTTCGAGTATGATACAAATTTAGACAGCGGATGACTAGTACAGGATCTAACCCCTTTACGAAGAGCTATAGGAATGTCAAAATCAGAAGACTCGGACTAATTGTTAGGAAGAGAAAGTGGATTACCTGTAATAGACTCAGATTGTTGATTTGTCCTTGGTTCGGAATCATGGTTGTGCTGTAGAGTTAATTCATATTTCCTTTCCTTATGATTCTTCTTCAAGTAAACAATCCCTTTCCAAGCTCGGTCACCTTCCTTGAATCGATTGTTTTCGGTTTCCAAAGGTTGTTTTTTAGGATTTTGATTTTTAGATTGATTTTCAAATGTAGGCCTAGACTCAGGAGAACCATCACTCATAGTGAGAGGAGTTCCAAAGAACGAATCTTTGCCATTTGCTATAGGTGCAGAGGTACTAGGTTCAGAGTCTTGTGAGAGAAACACATCATCTGATAGGAATACATCGCAAGAGTTAATAAATGAATCTTCCTTAAAATTCTCCCCCTGAAGATGAATCTCTCTAAAAAATGGTTGTTTTTCAAAAAATGTGACGTCCATTGTGACAAAAAAATTTTTTGATATAGGGTCAAAGCATTTGTAGCCTTTTTGAGTTGGGGAGTAACCAATGAAGACACATTTTATAGCTTTGGGCTCAAGTTTCCCAATTTTTCTATGTTCATGGACAAAAGCTGTACAACCAAATATTTTTAGAGGCAAATCAGCAGAAAGTTTAGCAGTTGGAAAGCAATTTGTGAAAACGTGGAAAGGAGTTTGAAATTGTAAAACTTTGGAGGGCATTCTGTTTATTAAGTATGCAGCAGGTAAAATAGCCTCTCCCCACAGATACTTGGGAACTTTAGTTGCAAAAAGTAATGCACGAGCCACCTCCAACAGATGTTTATTTTTTCTTTCAGCAACACCATTTTGTTGGGGTGTATCGATGCAAGAACTGTGATGAATTATTCCTTTTTCAAGGAAGAAATTTTCCAAGATCGTGTTAAAATACTCTTTCCCATTATCACTTCTGAAAACTTGTATGTTAGTTTGAAATTGAGTCTGCACCATATTGTAGAAATTTTTGAAAACCCGTTCGGCCTCTGATTTTTCTTTCACTAAATACACCCAACAAAGTTGAGTATGATCATGCGTAAATGTGATAAACCATCTCTTGTCAGAGGGTGTACTTATCTTATTAGGACCCCAAACATCACTGTGAATAATAGTGAAGGGTTTTGATTGTTAAGGGAATGATGTACGGTGGTGTTTTGCTAATTCACAGATTTCACAATGAAACAAAGATGAGTCTTTATTGCCAAACAACTTAGGAAACAAATGTTTCAAATATTTGAAACTTGGGTGGCCTAATCTTAAATGCCATAACATAATATTATTATTACTAGAAACAGAAATAGATTCGAAGCAGGAACTTATATGTTGGGATTGTCGCCTTGAGTCAGATCCATCATCAAGGAAGTAGAGTCCTCCACTCCGTTTAGCACTACCAATCATCCTCCCCGAAGTCAAATCCTGGAACACACAATGAGTTGGGAAAAAATTAGTTTGACAATTTTGATCATGAGCTAGTTTACTGACAGACAAAATATTACAAGAAAGTCTAGGAACGTGAAGAACATCATAAAGGGTGAGTGATGGAGACACTACAATGGATCCTTTTCCTGCAATGGCTGAAAGGGTGCCATCTGCAATCTTAATTTTCTGGTTACCTGCACAAGGACTATATGAAGAAAAGAGGTTTGACACCCCTGTCATATGATCGGTTGCACCTGAATCGATGATCCAGGTGTGATCGGAGTTGACACTAATGAGGACTGTCTTCAAGTAATTACCTTTTTGAGCTAATGAACAAGAAGGAATTTTGTGAGACTCGAGAAGTTTTTACAGATGGTCTATCTGCTCGTTGGTGAAAGGAAACGAACTTGAAGAAGATTGCTGCTCTTGATCCGAGATGCTAGTCTGAAGTGCACGCCCTTCTCCACCAGACTTCTTCTTCAAGTTTTGAGGCTTGCCATGAATTTTCCAGCATGTTTCACGTGTGTGCCACAGGCGTTTGCAATGGTCGCACCACGGCCGTTCAGATCTTTTACTATCCTTCTTCACTTCCTCCTGAAAACCCCGAGTTACCAGGGCAGAACTTTCTAATTCTGAGTTAGTAGTAATAGAACCAGATTTAAGCATCACACTCTGCCGTGCTTCTTCTCTCCGAACTTCTGAGAAGACTTCACGCATTGTTGGCAGAGGAGTTTTCCCTAAAATTCAGCCCCTCACCTCATCTAACTCCTTGTTCAGTCCTGCCAAGAACATGAAGACACGATCATTCTCCTGTCGCTTCATAAACCGGACACTATCATTCGCACACTCCCAGGTATCATCATAACAGAGATCCAACTCCTGCCACAGTGTCATCAATTCATTGTAGTAAGAAGTTACATCTCGGTTCCCCTGTTTCGCGTGCCACAGTTTGGATTTTAATTCAAAAATCTGTGATGAATTTTCCAGATCTGAATATGTATCCCGGACGGCTTCCCAAACGTCTTGGGCCGTTGGTAGTAACATGAAAGGCTTGCCAATTGCAGGTTCCATTGAATTCACTAACCATGCAATAATTAAAGAATTTTCTGATTTCCAAATCTTGAGAGCCGAATCTCCATCTGCAGGTTTTTTCACTTCTCCTGTCAGATATCCAAGCTTCCCCTTACCGTCCAAGATTAACCGAATGGTCTGTGACCATTCTGTGTAATTTTTTCCATTTAGGCGATGGATATTCAGTTGGAGCGAATTGGTGGATCCCTCCAAACCATTGAACGAGACGGCAGAATTCAGGTTCGGACTCGCAGCCTTTTCCCCTGGCGCCGCTGAGTCCTTGCTGGTTGCACCGGTTAGAGCCGTCCTCCACTGATTTTGGCTCGCCATTGATAAACCCTAGGTCAGAACCTGGGGCTCTGATACCATGTAAGAATAATTCTCTTTATTCTGTATAATAATGTGAATTACATCAGCTGTTAAATAGAGAAAAATACAGCACTCAGCTACAAGAATTAAGGAGTAGAAATAGCTGTAGTAAAAAAGGAAAAAAAAACTGGAATTGGAAATATCCTAAAATTTGGATAATTCAATTCTAATTTCCTGATTCTATGGGATCGGTTAATTTCCTGATTCTATGGGATCAGTTTTTCTACAAACTAAATCATCAATTTCCTTTCTGTTGTGTGTACATTTGTGAGTATTTACATTTATAGATAGACTGTAATTTCCTTGCTTCCTTTTATTATTCAATACAGATTATTAGGTTGATTTACACAAATTCTGGAGATGCTATATTAGCTTTAGCGTATAATGCTGTTCATAAACTCTGGAAATGGCAAAGAAATGAGAGGAATGTTACGGGAAAGGTTTGATAATTTTCTTTGAGGTCATTTTTTTATGGACCCTTACCATTTTGTCATAATAATGCTTTCCTTCTGCAGGCGACAACTGTTGTACCGCCCCAACTTTGGCAACCTTCTAGTGGAATCTTAATGACAAACGATATAAGCGATACAAACCTCGAGGAGTCTGTCCCGTGCTTTGCACTTTCAAAAAATGATTCATATGTTACGTCAGCATCGGGAGGGAAAATTTCCTTGTTCAATATGATGACATTCAAGGTGATGTATTATATGTGGGTTAAAAACACTCCTAGTCACTCAATCTAAAGTGAAGTCTCATTTGTCACAACATTTATTTTGTTTTGAAGTTTTCATCAAATATCTCTTTATTTTTAGATTTGTCATGTCCAACGTGGAATACGGAAATTTTATGTGGCATTTACATTGAGACCCTTTCACGTCATCTGTTATGTGAAAAGAACTAAGGGATTCTTAATTGAAAGAAAAAGGTTAACTTCTGTGTCTATTTTTAAATAAAACAAAGTTGGATGAGTAATGTGAAACTTTGTTATGAGTTGAGTGACTAACAGTGTTTTATCCTATTGTATGTTGTAAAATATATTTCTTTATTGTTTACGTATATTGCCTTTTTGCATGTATAGATCCTTATACTTCTCCTTGCAGACAATGACGTCATTCATGCCTCCTCCACCTGCGTCCACATATATTGCCTTTCATCCTCTGGACAATAATGTTATTGCTATTGGCATGGAAGATTCCTCTATACAAATTTACAACGTTCGCATGGACGAGGTCTTTCCGTGAACTGAAACTAAATTACTACCCAGGACATGAGTTAACTTTTACGCGAATGTTTTTCTCCTCAATTGATTATTCTGTTGAACAGTTCAAAAGTAAGCTCAAAGGTCATCTGAAGAGAGTTACTGGCCTTGCTTTCTCAAACGTTCTAAATGTTCTCGTGTCATCGGGAGCCGATGCTCAGGTAAGTTCCGTGACCCCAAGAAATCTGAATCAAAGTAGTTACTTATTGTGGTAAAAACACTGTTACTCACCTTAACTTGTAGCATTGTTTCATTTGGTCACCCGAAATTTCTTATTTTTCCATACTAGTTGTTGAACTTTCATTTTTGTTTCAGTTTAGTTATTCTTTGCCTACTTTGTTCCAGCTATGTGTTTGGAGTCTAGATGGGTGGGAGAAAAAGGCAAGTTCATTCTTGCAGATTCCTCGTGGGCGTACGCCAAATCCTATGGCACAGACACGTGTTCAGTTTCATCAGGATCAGACTCAGGTATTGGTTGTTCACGAGACACAGATAGCAATCTACGAGGGATCGAAACTCGGATGCATCAAGCAGGTGCGAAATAAACTTGTCGGTCGTTATCTTCTTTTTAATATTCTGTTTGATATTCTGATTTTGTGGTCGCAGGTTGAATGCATAATCAACATCTGTTTGATAATTATGGTCTGTGCATTGAACATTGCATGCTTGAAATAGCACACACAAGTACTCAAATGAACACGGTATCTGTTATTGATAGGATTGAATTGTTATCAATCATAAATTTGCTGCATAATCCGAACTCATATCATTGTGTTTGAAAGGAAAGAGGAAGGTGGGTGGGTGACAATGAAACTAACTAGCATTTTGTGACTTGAAAAAGGAATATAAAGAACCTAGAATCTAGGAAAACTGAAATTTCTAAACTCACAGAACTGTCTTGGTTGTGGCAGTGGATTCCTCCAGAATCAAGTGCTGCAATTGCAGATGCTACGTATTCATGCAACAGCCAGTCAGTCTATGCAAGCTTTGAAGATGGGAGCGTGAGCGTTTTCACTGCTATGGGGCTGAAACTAAGGTGTCAGATCAATGCCACTGCCTATTTGCCTTCCAGTATGAGGTATATTTGACATTGACTTTAGCAAATATGCAAGTACTTTTAACATGTTTGGCATGCTCGACTAGACGGTAGTGGGTAGAGTTAATGAAGAAAAAGAAGTTGAATCCTTTTTATTGTACCGTATGTTCTATCCAATGTTGCGTTCCAATCACGACTTTTTTGTTCTCCCTTCCCAATTTAATGGTGCCTTATTTATTCATTGCAGCTCTAGGGTTTATCCACTTGTCATTGCTGCTCATCCCTCCGAGCCTAATCAGTTTGCGTTGGGACTTACTGATGGTGGAGTTCACGTGCTAGAGCCCCTGGAAACGGAAGGAAAATGGGGTATGGCGCCTACACAAGAAAATGGTGCAGGGCCTAGCACCAGCCCCATTGCATCTGCACCGGACCAATCCTCAAAGTAGTATAATGAACATGCATTAGGTGGCTTAGCTTGCAAGATTCGACCGTCTGATATGCCGAGGGAAGGGTTACAATGTTAATAGACATAACATGGATGAGAATAGTTCTAAATATATAAGATGAACTCAGATTCTTGGAACTTTTTATCTTTTCTTTTCTTTTTTCTTGGACCAAACAATGTATCTAAATGCACATTTACGTGCTATCTAATTCTACCGGCAGATTATGTTTTTAAGTAAAATTGTAGTTTGATGAATTTTAGGATTTTTTTACACTATTGAGGGCTTATAAGCTTGCTTATTACACTTATGAGGAGAAAAAAAAAAAAAAGTAGCTTATAAGCTCAAATAAGCCACCCAAAATACCATGGGAATTTATAAAAATAATAGCAAAAAATCTTTTGATACTTTTTCGATGAGCTTTCTTTAAAAGCTTATTTTACTTATGAGGACAAAAAAAAAAGTTGCTTACAATCCATCCAAAATACCATCGGAATTTATAAAAATAGTAGCAAAAATTATTTTGTTTTTGATTCTTTTTAATTGTTTTTTTTTCTCTTTTTTTTTTTTTTTTTTTTTTTTTTAATTTAGTTTTTTCCGTGTTGATTATCATTATTCAATCAACAAAAAAATGCAATTTATTGGACAATTTGGCTATGGTTTCACTGCTACGAGGAATGTTGATTATCATTCTAGATGAATTATTCACTTTTAAATAGACCATATTGACATAAATTATACATTTATTTTTTTCTAAAATATTTTTCTTTTTCACCTCCGTTATTCAATCTCGACATAAAATGTAGTTGTTGAAAATAATAAGAAATAAAAGAGACTAGCCCCATTTTTATATTTTTTTCGGCTAAAAATGCATTTTAAAATAGCAATTTGATAGAGAATGCGTGGTCAAAACTTAAAACCATTAGTAAAAGTTTTGAATTTGTGTGTAATATTATTTTAGAAATAATGAGGACTAAACAAGGGCTAAGGTTCTTTTGCAATTTCACCGATACTAAAAATAAGTGAAGAATGACGTCTCATGAATTTAAATATAAATATCAGAAACAAATCTTACGACCGAATGTAGTTCTCAATGACAACTCTTCTAAGTATCATTAGGAATGATAAAAATCTATGCATTCGGGAAGATGGGAACATCTCCGAACCCACTCAAAATCTTTTAATTTAATGTAAATTTCATATTTTGTATTTAAAAATAAATAATAAAAAAATTCAGTAAATTTTGCTCTTTTCATTTGGTTTGGGCTGAAACATTTCTATGGGTTGTTGGGCTGTTCTGATTTACAGTTCTACACTGAAAACCTTCAAAACCTAGAAACCAATTAGAAAAATATCAAAAGTGGTGTAAAGTATAATTGCAAAGATTCGACCCCTCTGCTTAGAAGAAATTCTTTAACTTCCGGCGGCGGAGGACCTATCGGCGACTCCGCAACCTGTAACAGGTAGTTCATCTTTTACTGGATAATTTTGCATTCAATTATTTTGCACTGATTTGATACATGTTATTGTTTTAAAAGCTTAAACACCTAGACTTGGCCATGCGTATTAATTTAAAATTGTTGCTTTTATTTTGGTTTTCCATTTATCGTTGTATTGATTGTGCTTTTTGGTGAAATTGGGGAAGAACTCTTGCTGAGGTAGCTATGGCAGCCGAGAGAAGAGTGGTAACAGTGGGTGGGAAGGGCTATTCACTGACGTCCTCTTCGGTATTTGAGGTGGCCAATGGCCTAGCTCGTTTTAACGTTGAATCATCAGCTCTTTCAAGGATCTCATCCTCTTCGAATTCGAAATCCACTACTACTACCAAGTTTGCATTATCAATTCCTGACTATTTGAGCGCAGAAGAGGCTAGGGCTTCAATACTACTGCTCCTAAATAAGCTTCTGCTTTCCTTGTCTCCGGCAGCATTTCAGTTGCAGGATATACTCAAGGAAACGTCCCTTAGTCCTAATTATACAATTGACAATGTGCCCATTGGTGACGTGGCTCTCTTGGATTATTCAATGGCTGCTATTGATGGCATTTCCGCGATTCTTGATCACCGGTCTACTGCATTGTCGGCTGTTGCTGATGCAGTGGCTGCCCTTTCCTGCGAGGCCCTGAGAGCTGACACGTCTTGTTTCAATTTGATCGACTCTGGTGATGGTTCTTCTTCCAAGGACGATGTGGCTGTTGCATCCGACTTGAAGGTGTTTCTCAATGGATCTAAATTGGTTAACTCCAGCAAGAATCTTGTAGATCCTGCCGTGGCCAAGATTACCAGCGCTCATGGTAGTTTCAGGGAGAGCATACGATGGCTCCATTCCAGATCTCGGGTTCAGTTAAATTCGGGTTCCAGAGCTTGCCCTTCTGGCACTGCAGATGCCATGTCCCCTGTTCTGTTATCATTGGCTTGGGCTCTCTGGAATTTGGGGGATCTCAGTTTTCAACGAGCCAAGCTTGTTGGCAACTCAATATCTCATGTTGAATTGAGTTCTTGTATGATGGAAATGCTGGATGCCAACTGCCCCCGTGTTGATTCTCTGGAAAATTTGTACATGTCTGCGCAAGCTGCTCTTTCCAAGAAGGATTATGTATTGTTTTTGCATGAAATTTATGGCTTATCAGACTTGTTTAGAAAGATTGTCTCTTGGGAGGCCACGGCTGCATTCATTTCACTTGAGGGAAGTGACCTGGTTGAGAAAAGCCAAGTCAACAATGGAGGCGAGAAGGTGCCTTCAAGTGAAAATAATGCAAAAACAGATAAGAAAGGTGAAAAGAAAAAGAAGGTGGTTCTGGGAAAAGGAACTACTGCTCTCATGCAATTCATTAAGAGCAGGTTGCTGAGCGAAGCATCTGAACCAGACTCTGTTAGTGCTTCCGCTGTACTGGAGAAATGCTCCCAAAATTTCCTCTCAATATTGGATCCCAGAGACCTGGGATTCGACTGTCTGTTAAAGAAAGTGAAAGAGATAATAGAAAGCAATGAAAGTCGAAGACTTCCAAAGCTCCCAAAGGTATCATATTTTATCAACTTTTCTCACTTACCTTTTTGTTTTTACTGCTATTGGGTTAGTAAAGAGGAACCAGCAGTGTCAGTAAATACTCTGAAGTCTCATTAAATTGCACCTGACAAAAGCTTGAAATGCCTGATAACGGAATAAGAAATCTTCAATATGGAGAGAGAAACAAAATTCAAACTATTTACATTCCTAAATCAGCTAATTCAATTTCAAAAATGATTTGCCTCGAAGAATAAAAACCTTGCTGTAGAGTTTAATGTAGGATTCAACCAAACTTCATGAATAGAGAGTCTTAATCCTGAAATATCCTAAAATTTCTTGTTAAGGTAAATACACCAAGTAATTTTCAAGCTGAGAAGCACAATGATGCATAAAGATCTCCTGGAGCTCAAGAACTGAGTGAGTTGCAGGGAAGTAAGTAATAATTAAAATGCAAAATTTTGAGAATTTCTTTGTGGAAATCCTGCACGCCATGTTTTCATATGGTTCTTCTAACGACAAGTCGCACCATGAACATAGAATGTATAAGCATAGGAGCCATCCTTGTCAGACCAAACTTTGTTTGGAGATTTGACCAAACTTAAGCTGTGATTTTGCTGCTAGGCTCATATTTTGGCGTTGCATCTTCATTCGCTTTCTGATTCTATGAAGATGCCCCATTTTCGTTTTAGTCCTTGTTATTCAAACAAGAATATTTTTGGTGAGTTTTATCCATGCTTAAATATAAAGAGATATTAAGGTCACTGGAAGTTGTTCAATATTTTGGAATTTATTTGTTAATTGAGAGGATACCTTCAAAATGGCATGAACTTGCTAGTCATTTCTAAATTCTCTCATCAGTTTAATTGATTGTGGGCTTTATTGATGTTCTTTTTCCTTGATATGGGTTTGGGCTTTGGTTAATGAAGCTTCTCACTTGGAGATTTTGGTCTTTTCTTGATTGGTTTTATGTATTGATAGCTCGTCTAGCATTAGGTGCCTTCTTTGTTTGATTTATGATTGTTCCAAAAGAATGCTTTTTGCATAAAGCAACTTACCTTTTTGACTTTTTTGCTTACGCAGGGTACTCGCGACTTTGCAAAAGAACAGATGGCCATAAGAGAGAAAGCCTTCTCGATTATAGTTGACGTTTTCAAAAGGCATGGTGCCAGGGCTCTAGATACCCCTGCCTTTGAATTGAGAGAGACTCTTATGGGAAAGTATGGTGAAGACTCGAAGTTGATCTATGACCTTGCTGATCAGGTATGCTGCTTGTTTCAGTGGACCATTTTCAAATATAGATTGTTGTCACAAAGTTCGTATGTGCATATTGACGATTGTCGCTGTTCTTATATAGCAAAACGGACATTTTGAAGCTAGTCCTTCTGTCACGGGGTGCCTTTCTTCTTAGCACAGAAAGGGACACCGTGCGGCAGTAGTCTGCTCCGCTAGACTACCTTCCGCCTTTTTGACATTTTGAAGCTAGTCCTTGTGTACATGGTTTGTTCACAATTATTTAGTTGATCGATCAAGAAAGAAAAATCAACGTGAACATTTTGCACTTTTATTCTCTCTCAATAACCACATCAAGCAACACTTGACATGTTGCTTAATCAGACACTTTAAGAATAACTTTATAGTCATAACCCAACCTACTATATTTCTGTGACAAGAATAAATTATATTTCACTAGACTTAGTCCACTTCTGCAAACTATCGAGTGAGCACATCTCTTTTCAAATAACGTGTCAAAAGCGCCGATACTACTAATTAACTCTTCCGTCTTCAGTCTAGGTGTCGTAATTTCTCCAGATCCTTTTAACATCCAATACCTCATCTCTTAAACTCAGCTTAATGATTTCTTCCAAAACTCATAACACATGTTCTCGAATGCCTTTGTGTTATGTGCCAACCACCTCATCTTTTATTGTAGGTATGACAACTTCACTCTTATAAATCCCATTCATTAACTATTAAGCAGTCACGTTTTCAAAATCCCTTCTACAATTATAGTTTCCTAGACTTACTATTTTGTGCACCTGATCATTAGAATGGATCCTTGTCCTCCTCTCTACATGTTAGGGCACTAATATTCATCGCTGGTCGCAGATTATGCCCTAGCCCATGGCATATGGACATTTGTCACTATATCTGAAGTTCAATGCAACACATTGCTAGCATGAGATGCTCCATAAAATTTTTACGACTTATGTATTTATAAATATTCAGCTCATACCAATAGTTATCTTATTTGCTCCCCAAAAACAGCTATGGGTCACTATAAATAGTTTTTGTTCCCAATCACATTTCATAGCTTTGGAAGAAATGTTTAATTGAACATCTAAGCAGGAGATTATGTTTTATTTGATCTCTGTACATACGGATTCCACACTTGCAATCTTTAACTATTTTTACGTGTTACAATTTGGATAAACAGATCCCATGTTGACGAAAAATAAATTTCCTCAATGGTCTTTGGGTCATAAATTTCATTTATATCACAGCATTGAGTGAATAATGTGCAATAAATTTACCACGTTATACCTTCTTCTCTCTCTCTCCTCTTGTTTTCTTATCTAGCTTTACTTTTACTGGCTTGTTTACAGGGTGGAGAACTTTGTTCACTTCGCTATGATCTGACAGTTCCATTTGCTAGATATGTGGCTATGAATGGCCTGACATCATTCAAAAGGTATCAGATAGCAAAGGTGTACCGAAGGGACAACCCATCTAAGGGGAGATACCGTGAATTCTATCAATGCGATTTTGATATCGCTGGTCAGTTTGAAAAAATGGGGCCAGACTTTGAGGTCATTAAGATTTTGACAGAGTTGCTTAATGAACTAGATATTGGGGATTATGAGGTAATTTTCTGAACAGTGCCAATGAATATTTTTAAATATTTCTATACCTTAATTTTTTACCTCAGAGATCGTTATATGCCTTATCTTACTATTGTTATCTGCTATATCAATGATGAAATGATGATCTGCCATTATATGGTAGAATGACTGATAATATAAGAACCACAGGAAAATGTGTGATCTTGGTCTAGTGGCTGGTGGTCTATCAGCATTGGCTTTCAGATTTGAAAGAATATTAACTGAAAGAATATGGCTTTTACCTGGTGATGCTATTAGTTTATTTATTTATTTTTATGTATTCATTTGCTAATGGTAATATAATGATATTATTTTGTTTATGTTGCTTTGTTTTCCTTATACCTCTTCAATTAGTGCATGTTTTGACAAATCTTGTTAAGATGTTTGATTAGATACATATGTTGCTTCATTTGTAACTTTTTACGATTTTGCAGGTGAAGCTGAATCACAGGAAGCTACTTGATGGCATGCTAGCTTTATGTGGGGTTCCACAAGAAAAATTTAGAACGATTTGTTCAAGTATTGACAAGTTAGACAAGCAGACGTTTCAGCAGATAAAAAAGGAAATGGTGAGTGTCGTGCTCTGGTGAAAAGTGTTTACACTCACTGTTATAGTAAGTCAGCCTATTGCTCTAATTGGGGATGTTCACTTGCTGCTGTGAATGGAATAAGAGAAGAATTTTTTTTGTACTATATGCTAAGATAAAGCACTCAGCTCTTCCCTCTGTGTCTCTTGTCTCCGCTCTTTCCCAGGCTTTCTAGTTCAGATTCTTTTAAAGTTACTCTATTCAGCTTTCCTTTCATAATGAAACTGGTTGGTATACTTTTGGTCGTTTATTTATAATTATAGGTAAATGACAGAGTTATAAACGAAGAAGTTAGTATTTGGATTTTGTTGGTTGTGTTCTGTTGTTTTTATGGCGGTAAATAGTTCCTTTCAGTGAAATATACACTTTTTCTCTATGAATATGTATATGGGTTGCTTCCCTTGGCAACTTTCAGTATAACATTTGGTTTTCACTCACAACAAAAAAAAAAAAGAACAACTCTGGAATCAGATAAGACATTCAAATAGATTTCCATGTCATATTAGTCTAAACCTTTAAGTAGACAGAAATTAGTACCCCCTCTTGGAGGACTACTGGAGTCCATGGACGGAGGGTAGACTAAATATAAATCTATAACTTCAGTCCGTGTTTCTTGGACTCGTAGAGTATTCAACATAACCCTCCTCTCCCATGTTTATATGCCCATCAAGAGTTTTTCATTCATTTTGGAGGGACATATATGAAAATGTGTTGGGTTGGAACCATCACATGAATAGTGCAGACAGTGTAACCTAAGCTTCTGTTTTGGCAATATTCTGAATCCTGCATTCATTTTAGCAATTTTTGTTGAGGTTTATTACCTTTTTATATACAAAATCAACTGTCTTTGCTGTTATTCGTAGATATTTTAAATTTTGTGAAAGAACATGGTTTAAGATTTGTAGATTATATATATGATTTCACATGTTTAGGTGGAAGAGAAGGGTTTGACTGAGGACATAGCAGATAAAATTGGAACTTTTGTTGGACAAAGGGGAGCCCCTGTGGAATTATTGTCTAAGCTAAAACAAGAAGGCAGTAAGTTCTTGGAAAACAGTGAGTCCGAGCTTGCATTGAACGAGCTGGAGATTTTGTTCAAATCTTTGGAGAAGTCGAAGTGTATCGACAAAGTGGTTTTTGACTTGAGTCTTGCAAGAGGTCTCGATTACTATACTGGAGTCATATTCGAAGCTGTTTTTAAAGGCGCTGCACAGGTATTTTCTTTTATTTTCTGCAATGGATTATTTGGGTGTTAATATTTTATAGTTCGTATGCTATTTACGGGTATACACCAGAACAAGGTGCAAAAAGGGCTTCCTGTTTGCTGTCAAATCTTTAGAGAATTGTATGTTTAGAAGATGCAAAGATGATTTTTTTGATAAAATGTGCGATAAGAGTTACCCACGAAATACTTCAATCTCTCTCTTTCTGCTATTTTCTATGTTTTTGTGATAGCATTTATATCTTTTTTTTTTCATTTTTTTTTTAGTGTATCTTTGAACTCGAAAGAAATAAATTTTATTGTTTTGCAGGTTGGCTCAATTGCTGCTGGTGGACGTTACGACAATCTCATAGGGATGTTTGGCGCAAAGCAGGTTCCTGCAGTTGGAATCAGTTTAGGAATAGAAAGAGTGTTTGCAATAATGGAGCAGCTTCAAAGGGACAAGGACCAGGTTCAACCTTTTCATTTGGAATCCAGAATCTTTGTTAATATTGGAATTTTTGTTGTTTGGTAGTACTTATAAGCTGATCAAACATCATTTTTAACCACACATTCCTTAGGACTCACAACTTTTATCTACTTTTTAACAACACACTCCTCGGGACTCGTTACTGATAAGCACTTAAAAGCTTTTAGACAGGCAAGCACTGGTTACGTTTCTAAACATGTTTGGATAATTTTATTTTCTTTTTCTTTTTTAACTCTTACAGAAAAAAATTATATTTAATGTTACTCTTATTTCACCCTCAAATAAGCAACTTATTTCTACTTTTGATCAATAACTTTCTTATTTACTTGTAAATAGACTTGGTAAGCTTAGCCAGACATGCTTGTGTGATTCCTCCATGGACTTGAATGACTCTTGTGCCAAAATCACTGACACAGTCTTTGTATACTCAGGATATTCGAGCTGCTGAAACTGAAGTCCTAGTGTGCGTTATAGGCGATGAATTATCATTAGCTGCTGAACTTGTAAGTGAACTTTGGGAGGCCAAGGTGAAAGCTGAGTTCAATGTACACAAAAGAGTGATGAAGCACATTGATCGTGCCCGAGAGTCGAGGATCCCTTGGATGGTAATCATAGGAGAACGAGAACTTAATGAAGGAGTTGTAAAGTTAAAAGATGTCACGGCCTCTAAAGAGTATGAAGTTCCTAGAAGTCAACTCGTAGAGGAGCTTAAAGGACGTTTGAACAACACGTTACCTTCTTAACTACTTAACATCACACTTTAAGGTTGTAAAATTAAGTTGCCATCTCTATTAATCTGCTTATTTGCATTGAGAAATTGCATATTTTTAGTTATGGGTTGGGGGTGGGGCTGATATGGAAAAAAAAGGTCCTGTATTTTTTCAACTTCATGGAACTAAATTTTGTTTCCTATTGAGGAAAAAGTTATCAAGAATAGTTGGCTGGGTGCATATGATTTATAAATTTGCATTTTTTTTAGAGCATTTCCAAATGCGGCGTGAATTGATATTTTCAAAACCTCTTTTACATTTTCATTGTCCTGATTCAAATTCCGCTATAATGGAAAGATTTAAATTTACTCTTTGTTTCTTGTGGACGTAAAAAAAGATGCAAATTTATGTGAATTTTTTTACATTTTTTTCGCAATTTGCATCTCCTTTGCATATTTCCAGGTTTTCGATCATTTTAAAGATCTAAATTTTTATTTTACATCATCATTAGAGATGATGTTAGTAATGCTACTTAACATTATTAGTGTTAAGCACCAAAGCTTGATCTGGATCACCGGGTCGTGTTACAATTTGAAAAGGTGTGATTTGAGGGTCGGATTGTTCTAACCAAATGGTGCACCCATTCACAAGTGACGCAGATATTTACAAATGGGCATCCTATTTTTCACTATCAATTTTGTATAAATTAATTTTTAAATTCTCCTCCAATATTCCATACAAATTATATTCAAGCGAAAAATTCTATTCAAGTTATTTATGAACAAATAAAAAGATCAAGTTTTTATTCCATCCAAGAAGACTGTAAATATTTTGGTCCGACCGACAATTTTAGTGTAGTGCAGTACTAACTTTGAAATGAGCTTTGTTTCTCGAGATACCGACATTCGATACATTTTATAGGCACAAGTGAAGAAGATAAAAATTGTCTTAATAGAGATTTGCTTCAACATACCTCACATAATCTCTTTTTCTATTTTTTCTTTTGATTGTGCTAGTCGATTTTCAACCACACAATATTCTATTTTCTAAATTTTCAAAAAAAAAAAAGGTTCACAAAATAGTACAAAACCTCGTTTATTTCCCAAATTAGTGCCACTTCTGTAAATTTCACCTCATTTACTTTAGTATTGGGCTGAGCAAGTTTTTCTTATGGAAAAAATTGGGCAACTTACAAAAATACCCTTAAAATTAAGAGTGTTTTGAAAAATCATATGAAATTTATTTTGGAAGTAAAAAATACTGTTTATTCCATACAAATTATATTCAAGCAAAAAATTCTATTCAAGTTATTTATGAACAAATAAAAAGATCAAGTTTTTATTCCATCCAAGAAGACTGTAAATATTTTGGTCCGACCGACAATTTTAGTGTAGTGCAGTACTAACTTTGAAACGAGCTTTGTTTCTCAAGATACCGACATCCGATACATTTTATAGGCGCAAGTGAAGAAGATAAAAATTGTCTTAATAGAGATTTTCTTCAACATACCTCACATAATCTCTTTTTCTATTTTTTCTTTTGATTGTGCTAGTCGATTTTCAACCACACAATATTCTATTTTCTAAATTTTCGAAAAGAAAAGTTCACAAAATAGTACAAAACCTCGTTTATTTCCCAAATTAGTGCCACTTCTGTAAATTTCACTACATTTATTTCAGTATTGGGCTGAGCAAGTTTTTCTTATGGAAAAAATTCATAAATAAGAGTTTAGTTATCACTTATTTAAAAGTAGAAATTACACAAAATCCTACTTTTTCAAATCACTTTTCAAAAATCAGATTTAAGGTTTCATCTTTCTAAAATCAGATATTTCATATTTAAATACTATAAATTATTTTTAAAATATTAATAATGATATTATAAATTAATTTATATATACACTCTACACCCTATCTACCCAACCAAACCCTAAAATTAATTCCTAAACCCATACCGTCTCTCTCATTCTCTCTTCACCGCCGCATCGTCGTCTCTCTACTGTCAAGTCACTACCGCACCGTCGTCACCGCGAAACCACCTCCACAGACCACCTTTGCATCGTTATTTTGTAATTGTTTTTGTTGGTGAGGTGGTGGTGTGCGGCGGCGTTGAGGCACGACAGAGGAAGCCCAAGCTCGTCATCTTAAGCCTTCAACAATTCTCTCTCAATACACCCGTCGGAGACGATGTCGACGAAAGAAGCCCAAGCTCGTCATCCGAAGCCTCCAACAAATACCCCAGATCCAACTGGCCGGTGCATGTGGTTTGGAGTTCTCGCGAAGTGGGTTGAATTTTGTGGTTGGCCGTTGCGTGTGGTTGGACAGCGCTTGGTGGAACGATTTGTGGAATTCATCAGTGGATGTAGTAGTTGAGTAGGGTGCCCGCGATTGGCTACGCAATTGTAAATGGTGGCGGGATCTAACTTGGATTTGATTTGTTGCTGACAATGGTGGTGGTGGAGGCAGTGACTGGTGGCTGTGGAGATGGAGGTGTGCGGTGCCGTGGCTATGGTTGTGGTGAGTTGCAGCTGTGTTGGCGACGTTGGTGATAGTGGTTGTGGTGAGTTGCCGACTGTGGTCGCAGCTGCGAAGTGGGGTTAGGGTATGTGAGACGGTGGTGGTGAGGTGGTGTTGTACAGTCTTTGTGACCAAATTGAAAATCTGTACAGTCTTTGTTATCTGTAACCTAAGAATTATATAATCTGTGACCGTGAAATTGTGACCAACTAGTTTGGAAATCTGTGTTCGTGTGACATTTTTGACTAAAAATATAATCTGTGACTTTATAATTCGGTAATTTGTGACGAAAAATATAATTTGTGACTAACCATTTTGTTATCTGTGACTTA